>VWYE01012088.1:26560-52985 GCA_013398995.1 Alaudala cheleensis | reverse complement strand
TGTGTCAGGAGAGCAGCATCCCGACCTGCCGGGGTCCCGGATCTGTGTGTGAGTGTCAGGAGAGCAGCATCCCTGGCTTTTCCGGGATCCCGGAGCTCTGTGTGTGTGTCAGGGGAGCAGCATCCCCGACATTCCCCGGATCCCGGAGCTGTGTGTGTGTGTCAGGGGAGCAGCATCCCCGACATTCCCGGGATCCCGGAGCTGTGTGTGTGTGTTTGAGGCGCGCAGCATCCCGNTTCAGGAGCGCAGCATCCCGACCTTCCCGGGATCCCGGAGCATCCTCGACCTTCCCGGCCTCCCAGAGCTCTGTGTGTGTGTCAGGAGAGCAGCATCCCTGGCTTTCCCGGGACCCCGGGGCATCCCCAGCTCCCGAATGCCGGAGCTGCCGCAGCCCAGGCAGGGTGTCAGGCAGGGTGGGAAGGGCTGGAGCTGTGTTGCTCTGAGGTCCCAGGGCTGTTTTTATTTCCCGCTGCACGGGGAGCTCCCGGCTCGCTTCTGCTGCTGATTTCCCCTCTCGGGTCTGGGAGTTAGTCCTGACTCCCTGCCTGAAGAGTAAAGGTTAAAGGGGGGTTTAAGAGAAACAGAATTTTAAGAGAAATGAAATAAATGTGTTATCTGCCAGGTAGGCTGCTCTTAAAATTCTGAGGAAGGTAAAAGCACTAATTTTTAATATTTACCTGGAATAAAAAGCTGGATCTGTCTTTCACATTTATTAATATAAGAAAGTGTTTTAAAGCATTCTCACCTCTTTGAAAACAACTCACATGTATATTATGCCCAACAATTATCTTGTAAAATTCATTTTCGTGGCAGAAGGTGCTGTTTGGACATACCCAGGTTTTAACTCAGTTAGCTGAGCACAAAAGGCTCCCCATCCTTGGGCCCACAGATAAATGAACCAACTTTACAAACACCACGAGATCCAGGAAACAATGTGCCTGAACAGTTGTATTTGTGCATGAAGTAATTAATCATTTTTTACATTAGGAAAGCTGTACCATAGATCTCAATAATGCAATGCACACTGAGCCATTGCTTTCCTCTGCTCATCAATCAGGTCACAGTGCAGCCACCATCCCATTTTTGCAGTTGCAGGGCAGTAAAGGAATCCCTTTATTGCAAGTTGGTAATAAGAAGGGAAGTAACGGCCTGGGAGGCACAAGGGTGAACGAGTTAATGAGGGAGCAGTTGGAGTTTTCTTATTGGTTTTAACCCTCTATAAATTTAATGGCTTCCTTTTAAATGCCTCTTAATGAGAAAAAGCAAAGTGTGAGTTACTTAATGGTGTTATTGAAGGCTTTATCTTGTTATTGAAAGGGAATGGTGTGGTTTATCCAGGGTAAATCTGGAGAAAAAGAACTTTACTGCAGGGTGGGGGTGCTCTGTGGTGTCAGCAGGAAGGACAAGACTGCAGGGCTGCTCTCAGTCAGGGTAACTGCTGGAATATATAATTAGTGATCTTCATTAATTCATAGAGACTTAATGAGTTCAGGAGGCTTGGAGGTGTCTGTCTGCAGAGGAGCTGCTTCTCACAGGCTGGGCTTTGCTCCCTGACCCTCTCCTGGCTGTTCTATTCCCCACTCTGTGGCCTTTCCATGTCGGAGTTCTCTCTTCTGAGATTAACCCTGGCAGTGTAAATCTTTCTTCTCACCTGCTCATGCTTGAAAGAAGGAATTGGAGAATGTCTGGGTTGTGGACTGCAGATGTTTATTTTACAAATCTTATCTCTCAGTTCTTTCTGTCCAGCATGAAGTTCACAAGCAGCTGGAAAAATGGTTTCTCCCCCTGCCCACGACAGTGTCTGGGCTTTTATACTCTAAACTACGTTAACATTGTTCTTCTCTAAACACCAATAACTAAACCCATGTCATGCAGTGAAATTTTACCTTTACCAATCCTAAAAACCCACAGCCCTTTGCAAAGAGGAAGAGGAAAAGGAAGACAGAAACATGTGCTCTTATCACACTGATCTGCCTCCATTTTTACCCCATTTATGTCTATGTAGCAAAATCTAAAAACCCTTCTACTCACTCAGTGACATAACAAAAATCACACACATCAAACCCTTGTGACCTCCAAATCCTCAGACAACCCTGACAGTGCTTTTCCCACGGGCTGAGACCAAAAGTCACCACTGTTTCAGGCACAGGCCAGGGAGGATTCACCCCCTGTCCAGGCTCCTGCCCATCAGGAGAACCAGAGAGATTCCCTGGTCTGCCACATTTCCACACCTCCTCAGCTGCTCTGGGACATGGGAGCTCTCCCGGGAAATGATCCACGTGGGAATGCTGTGCATGGCTGGTTTCATGGGGTCTGTCAGCTGCCATCAGCCCAATTCTAGCAGCTTATCAATAATCCTTCCTAAAAAACAAAAAAGGGAATTTCGAAGGGTTTAGTACTGGAGTGTCTGAGGTTCTTTGGAGGGGCTGGTAAATCACATTTTTACTAATGCAGGATATTATGGGATATAGCTCTAGAGGTTATGGCATAGAAAGTTTCTCACTATTTAAAAATAAAAGCAAGGTATTTAAATAAATGGGATTTAAAATAAATAGGAATTAAAAATATGTTTTTAGTGCATTTTGTGTTTGAACCAAAGCACCAAAAAGCAAGTACAAACTCTACTGAGAAAACTTGTATTTTCCTAAATTTTTCATGGAAACAAATTGTTATTTTTCATATTTTTCTGACCAGTCATTTGTTGTAACTGCAAAGATTTTCCAAGGGTAAAAAGACAAGTTTTCTTTTTCTAATTAGGAATACAGGAAAAAAAAGATTAAAAGCAGGCTATGACCTGCTTTCATTTACACCACTATAGATCAGATTTAAAATATCTATTTAATTAGATTTGGCCCGATTTGATGTTTAAACATCTCAGATTATGGAATGTGCTGAGGACAGTGGTGATCTTTTTCAGGACTCTCAGACTGGGAGATCCACGTGTCTCTCACAGAAAATCCTGAGTCAGAAGAGACCCACAAGGATCAAAATGGCTTTAGAAAAAGGGGAGATGTCAGGGGGAAACTCCATAAATGTTCTCTGCTTGTACCCACAGCACATCTGAGAAGAGTTTCTGGGGATAATGTCCCACCTTTCTTTGCCTCATCCAGCTGTCCCCAAGGCAGATCATTCCTGTCCCCAAAGTGCCTCCTTTACCCATTCCTCATCCCTGACTCATGATTAACCTACAAGAATCTGAATGTAGGAGTGAACATCTGTATTTGTGTGATGGTGTTTGTGATTCCACTGCTTATTAATCTTGTAGCTGCTCCAAATGAAGCCAGTTTCCTCCACAATCACAGCAGAGCTCTTACCCTCACAAATCTGAGCACTTGCTATGGCTGACCATGCACTGTGGATGTAAATGATGCTGCCAGACCCCAAACAGCAAGAAGGTTAGATATTAATGAGATATTACACTCAGGAGACAGCAAACTCATCAGAATTAAATGGTGCAGTGGCATTTCTGCTCTGTGGAGGGCTGGTCCCCTCCTGGGCATGGAGCAGGAGATGTGATGCCTCAAATATTGCCTGAATTCTGCTTGACAGCTCCAGTTTGTGGCACTGTTTGATCAGGGGGTTGTGACACTGTGGGTGCTGAGCTCTGACATCTCAGCTGAAGTGCCTCTGCTCTATCTCTGCCCACAGCAAAATGTTTTCCCCTGGTAAAAATCACATCAGATAGATTTTGTTTCTTCTTTCTTTCTAATCTTTTTAGAAAGTATTTGCTGAAGACATGAGAGCTGACCTGGAGAGACCTCACTGGCACTTCCTGGCTTTTGAAACCATCCCAGTGCAGAACTGGCCTGGTGGGAGGTGAGGGTGAGCTGGGTTTGAGGGTTTCTTGGTCAGGAAGGAGGTGTCCTCTCACTGCTCCCTGCTCTCTCCTCTGGCAGGGCTGGGAGCTGGAGGCTGTGGGACAGGAGCAGAACCTCTGGGATGTGCTGTGTGCATGCAGGAGGAGCCTTACACCTGCTGTTAAAGCCAGCCATAAATGCATTCCTGGCAGGGGAAGGAGGCCCAGCAATGCTGTTTCTATCAACTCACGGAGGGCACAGTGCTGCAGAGCAGAACCTACTGGGTGTAAATCAAATCAGGTTAACAAACCTCAACTCAGAGATGTGTCATGTTCACACAGACCTCTGGCATTTCTAACTCCTGCCTGCAGGGACTGGAACTTACTTCAGTGTTTTATAAATCAGTACATAAGATATGAATATTCTGACCTGGACTCCACTCTTATTAATCAAGGCAATATGGGGATGTGTAAGATGAATTGTAAAGGATTGCTGTTCATAAGCTCTTAAAGCCAGAAAAGACCATCAGATGTATCTTGTTGACCTTCTGCTTAGCACAGATCACAGAATTTTGCTTGCCATATCAGCACCCAAATCCATCAAAAGCTCAGGAAGCCTTGTCCAGTGCACTCTGGCCACAGAACCTGGTTGTTCCTTCAAGAAGGTTTTAAAGAAAACATCAATTACACTGAGAGCTCTGGCTGTCATCTTGTAAGTAAGAATCACAGAGTGATTTGGCAGTGCAGTGTACCTTTGGGAGGGATTTTCTCTCCTCTTGTAGCCTTTACAACTGCTCTAAAGGCCATTTCATATGCTGGGGGAGGACATCCTTGACTGCAGGCAGTGTCTGGCCAGGGGCTGTCCTGCCTGACTCACACTGTGCCCTGAGCAGGGACAGCCAGAGGCTCTGAACCCTTTGTGGTGTTTGTAGGTGTGAGCCTGGGCAGCTCCTGGAGGCAGCAGAAGAACCATCAGACAGCACTGAAAGGGAAATTTGCTGTAGTTTAGCAGAGTTTGGGGCTTTTTTCACCTCTCACTTTACGCTGAAGATCTTATCTGCTCTTATAAAAGTCCAGACTGTGATGTCCAAGATGGCTCAAACCAGTTTTTATCCCTTCATTCCTCTAATGAGGACAAAAAAAGGCCTCCTGTCTTTTTTCCCTCTATGCATTCATCTGTTTATTTTACTGCAAACAGCACACTAGAACCAGTCTTGTGTAATAGCTCACTAAAATCTTCCTTTTAGCACGAGTTCCTTTGAATTGCAGATTTGCTCCTGCACATCCTCAGGGTCTGTGTGCACGGTGGATCTCAGAGCTCACGTGTGGGTGCCTGGCTGTGCAGGGAGGAGGTGTCAGTGCTCTGCAGGGAGGAGCTGGGCAGCTCTGGGAGCAGTTTCAGGCTCCCAAGCCATGCTGTGTTGTCATTCATTTCTGCACTGCCCATTTCCCTAATCACAGCCTGTTGCTAAAGATGAAAGTTTAACAGAAAAATTTCATAGATATGCATGTTCAGCAGAAGGCTCTATGAATGTACAAATGGTAAGAGAAATAGAGATGAAAGCAAGTTTTGATATAGAAGAATAGAAGATGTTTAAAAGTAAGGATTGCTGAGCCAGTTGTTACTGGATAACTGAGGAAGCAAAGGTTCCTTTAGCTGGGAGGAGGTTTTATGACCAGACCAAAGGATACATTGACCACAAACGAAAAAATGCTATTACCAAGTCTTAGCAACAGCACAGGCAAACAAATACCATGTTTTTACCAAGTAGAAGAATTTTCCACTGCAAGAAAACAGAAAAACAACTTTGAGCTTAAAATGTAATATAATTCATGTGATTGAATAATTACTAACATAATATGGTAATATTAGTAGTTATGATAGGCTGTAAGTAGATGTAAAGGTATTGTGTATGATGCTGATTGGATGTTATGGATTAAGTTGCTCAACAAAGAATAATCTATAATGAATTGTAACCAGAACTAAAGGGGCTCCAGGTTTGCCTGTGAGCTGCAGCTGCAGCTTTTGGGCTTGGCTCTGTCACCCAGGACCCAGGGCTGTAACTGTGCAATAAAACAGCATTTTTAGAGAGCTGCCTGAAGTCCAGACATCCTTCTCAATGTCTCTCCTGCAGAGCCCATTGCAAAGAGCAGGTCCCTGGCTGTATCTGGCACTCCTGCATGGAAAGCAGGCAGTTTTTAACTCAGTTCTGCTGTGAGGCTGAGCAGCCCCTTCCTGCTGAGTCCTGCTGAGCCTGAATTGGGCCCAGGTGAGGGGTGAGGGGTCCTGGCTTCACTCTCAGACCCTGAGCTGCTGCTCCTTGGCCACAGAAACACAATCAAAATTTGGTTTTCTTTCCCAAGTTTCTGGCTGCAACTGCCTGATTTGGCTCAGCTGCACCAGCCAGGGCCAGGCACTGAGACAGGAGGTGATCTCCTGCCGCTCTCATGGACTTTGCTGCTTCTCCAGAGCCNGAGTTAGTGAATAAACACAGAGGGTGTGAAATGCCACCTTCCAGCAGCACTCCTCTAAACTGCAGCACTCCTCTAAACTGCAGTCCCTCCTGCCTACTGAAAGTAGGTGTTTTTGAGTGACAATAAATCATTTGTGTTCCTTTCAGCAGTGGGGCACAATTAGAGCCATGCAGGAGGTAGATTTTGTAGTTCAGTTTGTGAAGACCATTCACAAAGATGGAGACAGAGGGAGCGAAATAACTTAGACTAATGAGGGTTTAGGCAACTTGCCCGGTTTTNCACTTGCAGATTTGAATTGGATCTCCTGTACTGAGAATAAACATCTTTTCCCCTCAGTACTTAGAGGGAGGAGCACGTTCTGTCATTGTATCCCAATGTTTGGCATTATTGCAGGAGTTAGTGAGTAAACACAGAGAAGAGGGTGTGAAATGCCACCTTCCAGCAGCACTCTTCTAAACTGCAGTCCCTCCTGCTTCCTGCAAGTAGGTGTTTTTGAGTGACAATAAATCATTTGTGTTCCTTTCAGCAGTGGGGCACAATTAGAGCCATGCAGGAGGTAGATTTTGTAGTTCAGTGTGTGAAGACCATTCACAAAGATAGAGACAGAGGGAAATAATTTACACTAACGAGGGTTTAGGCAACTTGCCTGGTTTGGGACAGTTGTAACACCCCTAAACAGGCTTGGGTTATTGGTCCTGCTCCTTTGCAGGCAAAGGGATGAGGTGACACATCCTCTGACCCCACAGCCCAGGGGGCACAGAAGGGGAGGTCTGGTTATAACCCCTGGGTACCTGAGTGATGGTAGCAGATGAACCTGAGCTGCACATTCCCCTTAGACAGCAGCCACAGGAGATGTTGGAAAGGCTTTTCAACCCCTTGAAATAATTTAATTAATTTTTACCAACAATGATGTGAACTCAGGAGTTCTGCTGACTTTGCCATAGCTGATGGAGGACTCTGAATCTTGAACAGAGCAGGGCTGTGTAAGATAACCTGCTGTGCCCTCTTCCTGTCTCCCTGGGGCTCAAAAGAAGAGAAAGAATATTTAGAAATTTTGAATTAAGTCACTTCATCAAGTGTTTTACCCTCTTGTCTTTTTCCTTCAGGTTAATGTAGTCACAACAGGTACAACTGTTTTTTGAGCCTGTGTTTGTCTTGCTTGTTTTTTTTCTTGCCAAATGCATTTCTCTGATTCTTCAAGGAATGCTTTGCTCTGACCAAAGGCAGTCCTGTGTTCACATTTCCCCTTTTCCTCACTGCAGTGACAGGGATGACATGGAGCAAGGTGCAGCTCATCACAAAGGGGGTTTTCTGGACAGGAGGCTTCTTGTCCTCTTGCTGTTCATTTTCCACAAGCCTCATAGCAGAAATCAATAAAAAAGCATCATGCTAGCAGTGACATGGTACATTATTAGGAGAGGGAAAGGTCTTGGAGTTAGAACTGGGGCAAGGACTCAGCAGAGAGGTTTCAACTTCCTCCAAGTTGCCTTTGTAGAGCTGTGTTTTATTTGCATTTTACCATCCTGACATTAAGAACTGGAATCTCAGTGATGACCTCNTAGAGCTGTGTTTTATTTGCATTTCTCCATCCTGGCATGGTAGAGTGTTTTCCATTAAGAACCGGAATCACAGTGATGACCTATGCAAATGCAGGGGGTGGATTCTGCCCCACTGGTTACAGTGGACAATTGTCTGTGCTGGTAATAAGGACAGCCTGTTTTCCTGCATCATTAGTGCAAGTGTGCAGCTGAAAGAGAGAAAACTTCTGTTCCTTTTCATTCACACACCTGGTGCACACTACCCTGCTTTGGAGTCAGGATGAGGTGTAGTTGTGTCATTCTCTGAATGATGTTGTCCTTCTCTGTTTCTTTTTTCTTCTTGAATTATTTCAGTCTTTTAAAACCATCAGTGCATGTATGTCCTGCAGCTGGACTTCTCTGCAAACGTGTGGAAAATAATTTGTTCTGTCTCAAACATGATGGTTGCTCAGTGGTAATGGCTGTAATAAAATATTTCAGTTAATGTGTGCAGGCCTCTGTGATCCATAAACATTGCAGCCCAAAGAACAACACAGGGATAAGCAGTTGTGGAAAAGGTCAGAACCAAACTCCTTTCCAGGGCTGTGTAGAGCAGGGGAAGAGAGCATGGTTGGCCCAGTGCAGGTCATGTCATAGCTCACAACAGAGCTGAAAAGTCTTTAGCTGAAAAAGCTTCTGAGTTGGAAGCCAAGGTAATGGCCTAAGGTGTCTCTGGACATATTTGCATTGGGAATGTGCCTGTGCTGTATTTAATGTGTGCTGTTTGCAGGCTGACCTGTCTGGGAGGGATCTTCTCCCTCAGGTGTTGTGAAAGCCTTTACCACAAACCCAGCCATAAACAAGGTGTTTGAGTCCTGCATGAGAAGACAGACAGCAGTGACTGGCTGAAGTCAGTGAACTGCTCTGGATGGGGAATGTGCCTGTTTATCAGTGACAGGAGCTGCTTTGAATGGCAGCATCCATCCCTGCTCCTGCCAGCACTCAGCTTTGCTTCTCTCACAGCCACACTCCAGCCTGCTGCCCTCAGCTGTATTTTAATTGAGGCTCATAGTATTTTAAGACAGCTTTGTCTTTCCAGATCTCAGAGCAAATGGATTTGTATGTCCCTTGACTCCAGTGTGATGCACATGAGCTGTCTTCCCACAACATGGGGAGGGTAAAACAACCACAGTGTCATTCACAGGCCTCAGCATCTGGGGGAGTTCCATATTCATTGCCTAGCAGGTATTTTCTGGAAAAAGAGACTCATACCATGGCATTCTGTGCTCAGTGCAGGGTGAAAGAGCAAAGGGAAAAGAGCCTAAAGCTGACAGGATTTTAAATAAAATGAGTTTAAGACATTGAGGCAGGTGAGTTTTCATGAAGTAGCCACAGAGGCTGATGCCAAAGCACTGCAGGCTGCCAAACCACCCATCCCCAGCCCTGCCCTTGCATGTTCAGCCACTTCTGAATCCATCTCTCTGCTCACCCAGCCCTTTATCCACAGCTCCTCTGGGAGGATCTGGAAGGAACAGAAGTGTTGCTGAATCCAAAATCCACTGCTCCTCCTCCCTGCCATGCCATCCTTCAGCCCAGAAAGTTCTCAGGCTGTCTGTCCATCATCACTTCCCCTTGGGGAATCCTTGCTGGCTACTCCTGATGTCCTCCTTGTCCTCCATGTGCCTGGAACTCTTTTCCAGGGTTATTTCCCCACTGTCCTTCCAGGTGCTGAGGTGAGGCTGTGCAGCCTCAGTCATTGCTTTGCTCCTGTTGCCTGTCAATCCTGAAAGCAGGAGTGGCACTGGAGCTCCTCCAGCTCTGCTGCCTGCTGTGTTTGTGTTTGCCCTGCAGTGAGGCACGTTTTTATTTCCAAGGAAATAAAGAAGAAACAAGTGGTTTTCTGCAAAGTAAGGTGCTGCTTTATTAGAAAGAAATCCAGCAAAGGGGAGAGAGAGGCAATTTGGACTTGAATAGCAGAACCACCATCATTCACCTAATCCTCACTGTGTTAAAGCTGCAGCAGCCTTTTACAGTGACAAAGAACAGCCTGAACACTTGATTACAAAAGAGAAAGGCCCTGCTAGTATTAACAAAGCAGCATGTCAGAGTCTCAGCTTGCACAGGTAAGCTCCAGGTGTTAGACAGTGATTTTCCTTGCCCTGCCATGATGAGATTTGTTTTCCATGGTGGGACAGGAGCAGCTGGGAGCAGGGATTGGCTCTTGCGCAGCACACAGCAAACACCACAGGGCACCCCTGCCACAGCCAAGGCTGCTGAGTGCTGCAGCTGCAGCAGCTGTGCTTCACACCGTGTGACATGGAGAGATCCTCCGGATGTGCTGCACTGCAGGAGTGTGGAGGAGGCACCTGCAGCTGGGCAGGATGGAAAAGCTGCCCCTGGCCCTGTCAGTGTGGGGCACACACAGCCACCCCTTTCAGATCAGTGCTGCCTGTTCTGCAAACTGTGTGAAGCTCTCCTACAAATAAGATAATGCTTCCTAGTTATTAAAAATAAAACGTTTTTGAGAATGAGAATGGATTCTGCAATTCTGTGGACATGCACGGAAAAAAAGGTTTCAAAGGTGTCTCTGTCACCCAGACAACAGAGACCTGAAATCCCCTCTGTGGGCACTCATTGTCCAGTTTCCAATTTTTGCAATGATGATGTTACAAGGGGAACAGTGGGAGTCAGGAGAGCTGGAGTTTTCTCCCCACCTTTGATTGTTTGTGTGTGGTGGGGGAAGGGTTCTGATGGTTCTGAGGCTGTTCTCTACATGGAGGATGAGGCACACTGAGGCTCCATGCCCATGGTCTGAAGAGCACACATCATGCTGTGTGAGGGACTGGGCTTCTCTCCAGAGGGGGAATTAATTCCTCTTTGGTGAGGCAGGACACTGAAATCAGCTGATGGAAAGTTTTATGTGATAAGAAGATGGAAGATAAGAAACATAAAAAGCAAAGAGGGAAAAATGAAATTTTGCTCTTGATCTTCTTTTCACGCCCTTCAAAACACACAGCCAGGTGCTTGAAATCAGAGACACAGTGGTTGGCCATTTTGGTGGCAGCTGTCTTTGAGATGATAAATATTAATCAAGGGTTGTATTACTTAGAGTAAAACTGGGAGTAGAGGACTGGTGAGGGAAATGTATCAGTGGCAGGATTCATGAAGCCAGAATCTCCAGCACAGTGGTGCTGTGCTCTTCTCTCCCTAAGGAAACCAAGCATTAGAAGTTGTTCTCCTGCTCTGTTCATTATTTCCCAGCACTTCCATTCCCCTCCTACACCAAGCTCTGCCAGCTCCTCTCTCTTTCCCCGCCGTAATTCCGGTTGGAATCCTTGTGTGATTCAGCGTGGTCACAGGGGAAGCATTGCTGTAATGATGTGGTGTTTAACTGCTCAGTGTTCCTGCATCGCCCAGGAGTGGCAGCGCTGACAAAGTGCGGGCTGCCCGTGGGGAGCACGAGATCACTGCGGAGATGAGTTACCATGGCAATGCATTACAGAGCCAGGAGGGATTTGGGAAGATGCAGCTGACACTTTGAGGTAAAGCAGCATCATTTCCTTGCAGCTTGCAAAAAGTGTCATAATCGGGATTTCAGCTGGCTGATTTTTCTTTTTCTTTTGCTGCCGTGAGGTGACATTTCTGCATAGCCCCGAGCAAGCTGCAAAACAAAAGGGAAAAGGCTCTGTCCTCACGCAGGCAAGAGTTGAAATAAAACCTTTTGTTTCAAGGGAAGAGGTCACTTGTGAGGCAGTTAATGAGGAGTATGGTCGAGTGGCTGCACAGGTTCTCTGTGTGTCCTTGCCTCTCTCTCACTTGAATACACAAATCTTCATTTTATAGGCATGAGTGGTGCACGAAAGGGAAATATGGAATGTCTGAAAAGTAGCCTCTGTAAGGCACACTGTAAGAGAGAGTGAAATTGTAAGATAGGCTAAATATTCCTGAGAATAAGGGCCAAGAAGAAGAAAGTCAGCAAAGAAAAATTAACACTAGAACCCCCCACCCCCAACTTGTTTCTCCAATGTGCACGGAATTAGAAAATAAAAAAGGCAGTAATGACACAACTTGAAAAATAACAGCAGTATTTTAATGTGAAAACTGAACAGCAACACAAACAGGTGTATTTTGTCTTTTCAACTTTTTCTTCAGATATCTGTATAAGTATTAACATCTATATTTTATCTATTTATGGAGACAGAAGTAGAATATTTTATGTAAATAAATAAGGGACAGTAAAGTATTTCCCTCCAGAGCCAGGACAATGGTTCTTGGGTCAGGTATTTATATACTTAATGTTGACATAAAATACTTTTTGAACAATTACACTCCCTATCTCTGAGAGGTGTAAGAACTCTCCAGAATCAAATTACTCCTGGCATGTTCTTATCTTGTACTTTTGGATAGAACTTTATCTGTGCTGCACACCACAGGAGCATTTTTACTGCAATATTTGGCACTTGATTTTTTGCTTTCCACAATTTTGAATCTCACCAAACCTTCAGAAGTTTCTCAAGGGCAGGTGCAGGCACAAGAATTGCATTTTAGTGTGTCTCTTTGGCCCTCTAGAAGTTTCTGTGATGATAAATTCAATTCATCTTCTGGATAGAGACCTGCAAGATGTGCCTGTCCAGAGCTCAGCCTATTGAGTCATCCCCAGGTTTACAGCTCTGGATATTAAAGCATCCATGGGCTGCAGGACAGGCTGTGTTTGTTGGGTTTTTTTGGTTGGCTCGTTAATGTTTGTTTTTGAAAAATGAGCCAGCACTGGTTTTCAGAATCCCCAATCTCAATGCCTGAATTCTGTTAGCTTTTAAAAGGACTGGTCTTCCTGAGGGCCTTAAACAGTTCTGGAAAACACAACAAACATCAAAGGGTACTGAAGTAACCCATTCTCAACCTCAGATAAAGTCCTTCTCTTAATTCAGGTATCAATTTAAGGGCCACAGCTCAGCATCTGAGCTCCAGGCAGGATGAGAAGCTTGAGCTAAGAGCAGACATCTGCTGTTAGGGGAGCAAGCAACCTAAGCTGTGTTGTGTAACAAATCATTTCCTCCTATTAGATTTGTCATAAATGCATGAGGGATGGTAATTGCTGATGTGATCTCAAGCCTTTGGGAGCAGTGTGTTTGAGTGATGTCATTACACAGTGCTGGAAGCTGTTCATGTGATTACCTGGGATCACTGGAGAGACAGGAGACTCAGAGAGACTCAGTGTGCTGGTTCTCACAGCACTGCTGCCCTCTGAGCCTGTGTGCTACAGCTGAAATCCCTCCCCTCTCTAGGACTGCTTTTTCATTCTTGTTGCTGACACCTGTGGCAAATGCTGCTGCAGTTTAGAAACCATGAGAGGGGAAGAACCCAAGTGTCAAAGCAAAGGTTCAAAAATCACAGCACAGGGTGAGAGAGCTTGGCTGAGTCCAGCCAGATTGGCTCTCATGTGTAACTCATGATGGTCACACTTCAGGACAGGCACCTCTGCAGGCTGGGGGTTGGATTTTTAGCAATTTCTGGGGCTGCCATAGAGGATCCTGCAGCTCAGTTTGGGCACAGAATAAAGGGGGATCCCTGCAGGCAGGAAAAGTGTCCATCAGAGCCTCTTTGTGTTGCAATGAGGCTCTTTTTCTGCAAATGTTTGACTGCCACTCATTCTGCTAAAAATGGTGACAAATGAAAGTAATTGTTACTTTCACTTCCACAGAAACCCTGTTTTCATTCCATACTTTGTCCTGATTCCTACACTTTAATATGGATTGCCTGGTTCTTCCACAGAAGGGCTGGTTTGTATTTGAAAGAAAGAAGAGAAAATTAAGAAGGCATGGGTTTTTATTTTCCTTTTTCATGATGTTCTAAAGTGACTAAATCTGGCTTTTACAATGTCTGTCTGTGTGATTCTGCTTAAAAATGCACAAGCTGTTCCAGGCACATCTGTAAAATGTTCTGAGCAGTGCCCACAGTACAAATGATGTCATGCCCTTCCTGTACTTGTCTGGGGAAGATCATAGACAAATTAATTAAATTAGGTGTTTTGCAAAACAGAGCTTTTTTTTCCTCACCAGGCAATTTTCAGGGAAATACGTAGCACATCTACTGATAATGTGGGATCTTTATGAAAATGGAATCTGAGCATGGTTTAATTTGGGGGACTAGATCTGACTGACTGCAGTTTTCCATACACACTGTTTATAATGTCCTTTGGTCACAGGGTCTCCATCCCAGATGGAAATCTCTCTCACCTGAAACCTTCATACAGAGCACACCTTGCTCAGATATTCCTCTGAAGACCCCTGAGGTGCCCAGCCTCTGGCAGAGGTCAGAATACACATTTGCCTCCTGGAATATAAACCCTGAAAACCAAATATTTGACCCAGGGCTTCATGTGTAGTCAAACAGGTACTTGAATGATTCCTCCTTCACCAGGAGTTCATTGCCCACACCTGAAAACTGCTGAGCCAGTCTCACTGATCCTGGGTGCTCCTGCTGAGGGGGGGAAGAGGAATTGAGCCCCTCTAACCCCCTTGGTTCTTGGCATGGGCTGAGGCAGGGTTTGCACCACTTGAGATACAGAACAGACAAAATGCTGCTCTTTCCCCGATGCCTTTGCTCTGTCTCCTGACCTGCTCTGCCTCCTGCAGAGCTCTGGAGGAGCCTGGGCAGGGGCAGGAATGAGGTGGAACACTGCAGCCTGCACTTGCAGCAGGGATTTCACTGACCTGCTGTGCTGTTACACTGGTGAGGATCAAAGTCCCTTAACCTGCTTTAATGAGCTTTGGGCTTCCTTTGTGCTGGCATGTAAACACTTTCTCTGCACCTAACCAGGATTTCAGGTTCATCAAAATCACTCTGAACGTGGTAAAATTGATCTGAATTTGTAAATGCCTGCTTATGTTTAAAGAATTGGAAGAGATGTTTAAAGAATTGGAAGAGATTTTTAAAGACAGATGTAACAGCAATTCCTGTGTTCAACAGGAATTCAACACCTTGTCTTTTACAACATTTGCATTACATTTCCTGTTCATTTAGATGGCATATTTCAAAAATGTTTTTGGTCTCCCTGTTGCATAAAGAAAACAAAAGAGGTTTTGGGTGTTACAAGTGTTAGGCTCTTGCAGTGGTAAATCTGGTTTAGATGCTGAATACATGGCTGTCATCAGGGACAGCTGAAAATACATCTCTTTGCTCTTTTTTAATGTTTGAGGGTTTTTGTTTATGTTCAGGGCAACAAAGATGCCTTAGTTTATCAATAATGTATCAAGTACCAACAACTGGGTCAAAATACGTTCCCACCTTGATGATAACTCCACCTTGACTCCTCACATATGGCTTTGTAGCCTGAGATCTTAAGGCAACCTTTCAGTAAGGACAATCTGCTTTATTTATGGCACAATCTGATAAACAGGTTGAGAGAAATAGCTTTGACCTATATATAATTATTTGATCTAGATATTGGAGGCTGAGTCAACTCTGGGGCATTTCTCTTCCTTTCTTCAATTTATTGCTACTTATTCTTATCAAATCCAGTCACCTGTAAATCCAGGAGGAGGCAGGAGGCAGACTATAGATCCATCTGAGCATTATCAGCTCCTGGCATTAAACCCTGATGAGCTGAAAAATCCAACAACCATTAGCAGAAATGTTTCATCCCTCTTCTGTGTCTTAAATCCAGAGAGAATCTACCAGGTTTGTCCTGGTCATTCACATATGCCTTCCATTGTAGGTTCCTTTTTTGTTGTTCCCAAGAATTTCTGCTGTTTAACGTGGAATTCTTTGGTTTCCAGTGCCATCAGCCATAAGTGGAGCTCCTAAAAGACACAGATCCAGCTGTTGCAGGCTCCTCTGTACAGTCCTTTTGTGATGTGTTGTATGAAAGGACCTCTGCAGGCACAGCAGAGGGTTTTTATTCATCTGATCTCTTTAGATCAAATTCCATTCTCTGCATCCAGCTCTCCTAAACTTAACTTCCCCTGTGCTCTGGAGTTCTGCCCTTGTTTTGGCAGCTTTTCTGTGCCCTCTTCTTGCTGTGACAGGCACAAGGATGTTGTAGCCTTGTCCAGCTCTGTCACCAAGGTGGCAGGGTGTGTGCAGAGTGGATCTGAGCTGCTGGGCAGGGATTGCCCATGGGACAGGGCAGGGTCAGGGTGAGAGCAGCACGTACTCTCAGAACTCAGCTCATTCTCCATGGGGCTGGGCAATGAGGGTTTGTGCAGAGCTCTCACACAGGGAAAATGGAACCACCTGCAACCAGAGTAAAGAGCTTGAGTGCTCATCTTTAGGGATACAGAAAAAACCTGTGGGAATCTTCAATTAGCACAATTGCTGCAGGGTGCTGTGTCTTTTGGAGATGATTTCCACAAATTCACTGCTGAAGGAGTTAGACAGACCCTCCTTTAGGTGCCCAGCTGCTCCTCAGACCTGTGTGCTGAATGCTGTCAGCTCTTGGAAACCTGAGTTTAAATCAACTTCAGCAAAGATGGTGAGGAGTCTGTACTTTACTTATATCTTTAAAGCCAACGAATTCCAATTCTTAAGATTTTTTTTCTAAGGATGTTCTTGGATAGTCTCAGTAGAAGCCCAGTGGTGCATTTTCACCTGCACAGGACTCTTTAACCTTCTATTTTCTTTTTATAAATAAACACATTTCCAGTCTGTGCTTTGTGGCTTGCTGCAGAATAGTCTTACAGGAGATGACCTGGAAAATAAAAGAAATGAAAAACTGATTGTAGCTTTTGAGAACTATCTATGGATTCAAAATACAGGGAAACTGTGATTTGGGAACACTTTTCATTGCTTTTTCTTTGGGCAGCATTAGCAAACCTGTGTATGAAGTCTGAATATTTCTGTTCCCTTCTGAGGATAGAGAACACTTTTTCTTCCCACCTTCCCTCTGTCATGTGGGGTTTATGTGCTGTTTCTTCTCTACAGAGCAGCCTCTTGATCAAACATTAAAGAGAAAACAACAACAAAAAAGAGACATTTATAGGCACTCCATCTTTTTAAGCCCTGGGAAAAGTGAAACAGGCAGGCTTTCAAGGTGCATTCAGTATTCATCAGGCTGCAGAAAAATGGAACAATATGGGGCCTAAAAGATAGTGGGGAGGTGTGTGGGTTTAAATCACTATTGAATTCAGACTGTACTGATGAAGGAAGGGAGAAGAGAAAGGTATGAACATGCTAAAGCAGAGGTGGGGATAAAAGTTCCTGTGCTTTGTGCTCCTTTCCAGACCACAGTACTGACAAGCAAAGAACCAGCTAATGACAATCACATTTCATTTTTACAGGGGAGGTATTTTATAGAGAGTGTGCTGCTGTGACCAAGGGCTCTGTGAGCCTCACACAACTCCCTAAGTATTCCTAAACAAGCCTTTTCATGTTCCTCCTCACCTTGAGACCTCTGCAGAAAAGTTACTTGTGAGGATAAATACAGAGGTTACCAGGAATTCAAAAGTGCTGAGGGGACAGGGACAGCCCCAGGAAACTTAAGGAAAAAGTTCCTCTCCTATCCAGGCTTCTGTTTTCAGAATAAACCACTTTTTCCTAATGCAAGGAGTGGTTTATCCATTGTTTCTATTCCAAGAGCTCCAGTTCCAATTTCTTTTACAGTTCCATGTGTCAGGCCCAGGAGAGCCTGGAGAGGTGTAGGCAGCTCACAATGACAGCCTGCAACCCTGATGTTAAACACTATTTCTTATTCTAGATGGAAATTCTCACAGAGGGGTATTAAGCCCAGTGAGATTTAATGTTTCATGTGCATAAAACACTCTGAGCAAGTCCATCATTATAAAAAAAGGCAGATTGGTGTATTTATTTTAAATACATCTATTTTAAATGATGCATTTATTTTAAAAACACACATTAAAAGTCCTTGTTAAGGCAGAAAGAGCAGTGCACACAGAGAATTTACCAGGAGCTGCAGACTCTGCTTTGCCTCAGGCTGAGCCCAAGAGCCTCTGGGGCTCCTGGGAATGTTTTGTGGAGAATGATTTGATTTTTCAGTGCTGGCTTGTTAAAAAACCATTGCTTTTCAGGAAGGTTTTGGTGTTGAAGAACCTTTGTTGAGATCCCAGCAGGTTTCTTTAGCTGGTTTGTGATTTGAGCAATTTGGAAAATGAGAGCAATCCTGGCATTTTCACCCAGCAGCTGAGGAGTGACAACCCAGATTCCTGAAAAGGTGTCTAGGAAATATTTTTTAAGAATCAGACAACCATTTTGCAGACAACTTTTGAATTAAGAAAATGTAAAGGTTTCTTCTAGAAATTCAGAATTACTAAGACAAAGTATGAATTTTGAAAGTTAATGGCAGCCTTGCAGAAATGCAAACATTTGTTAAGTTTTATAAAGTGAAATAATAAAATAAAAATACTTAAAACATCTTGTCAACTTGGGCTTCTGCATATTTTTGTGTATGATTTTTAGGACTAATGTCTCATTACAAGTCAGGGTTTCTCCTGTTTACTTTTGATTTAATAACATTGCATATTTAATTATAATTCACTGAAATCGCCCCGAACTACTTTTGATGTATTTGTGTGATGGATGGTATTTGTTCAGTGTGTTTGTTTTGCATCAGAGTGGTTAATGGGTTAGAAATAAATGCTGTTCTTTCTGGAGAGCAGAGAGTTTTCTCTTGCCCTTGAGGACAACTCCACTCACTTGGGGTTGTGTGGTGAAATAGGAGAATCTGGAGGTGTCACTGCCACAGAGCAAGGAGCAAACACGAATTGCTGCCTCAGAGGTGACAGAAAGATCCTTCCTGGAGCTTGAGAAGGGGCTGCTTTGAGTTTCCTGGGAACTGGAAAGCCAAAGAATTGCTGGGTTAAATCAGACCTGAAAAAAGAGGTTTGTGAGGGCACTGGTGAGGAGGTTACTTGGACTGAGTAATAATGAAAGCAGAATCTCCCTGAGAGCTTTGCAAACTCAGGGGCTTGTCCAAACCTCTCCACAGGCTCACAAGAACCTTACCTAAGGGATAATCTTGGAATTTCTGTAGAGAAGGGAGAAGATTTGCTTTTGGCAGTTGGATAATGGCACACAGAAATCTCACTGGTTTGGAAGAGTACCTCAGCAGCAGCAGAGAAATGCCAAGTGTCTCCTGAACAGCCTTGGGTGCTCATCCTGGAGCACAGGATAATTCACAGACACGGGGAGAGGCAGTGGGTGCAATGAAGCTGCACTGCAGCACTTTGGGCAAGCCTGACCTGAGCCCTGTGTGCATGACTGGGTCAGGTTTAAAGGCTGTGCTGGCTCCCCAAAGCCCTGCTCACTCTGTCAGGGTGCACTGGGCCAGGTACAGCAGTCTGGGAGCACTTTCCATTTGCAGTCAATTAATCCTCTCACAGCATGAAATAAAAAGATCAGAACACGATGTTAAACCTCATTTTGTGTTTTCAATTACCAGAGGATAATTATTTTCTTTTTAAGTCTGGGAAGATGACATGATCTGAATACTCTGCTACCTGGCACTTCTGCTGGTGTTCCTGGAAGCAGAGGGAGTTCAGCACAAGATAATTAGGTTTATTTTGGAGCCTGGCAAGGCTCTGTATCTGCTGTTGTCTGGAGAGAATTGCAGCTCTTCAGTCTTAGGTTTGGGGATTTGGGCTTCATAAAGCAGGAGTGAAGCTGCTCAGAGTGAGGTTTGTGTGTGGCCTGGGAGCAGCAGGAGGTGCCTGAGGTGCTTTGGACAGAGTTCAGTGCTAAGTAAACCTGATGGAACAAGGCTTTCCTCTTGTTAGCCCTGATTTCTGCACAAGTGAGACTGGGAGAGTAATTCACAAGAGTTCTCAAAGAGAACTGAGGTGTTTTTGAAAGTTATTGTGGGGTGGAGTTTGGAATATTGCAGGTTTCCCATTTCTCTGAATGAAAAATAATGAGATGTTAATTGTGTGTGTGTGCTGGGTCTATAATTCCCTTTTATTGTACAGGCCTGCTTTTCTCCTTGCAGATTTTTACTGGAGCAATTCCAGTGATTTCAAAAAAGAAATGTTAAGTAAAATTTGAAAAACACCAAATATGAATGTAACAGAAAATAAAAGTATCAACAGATTTGGCTCAGGTATTTGGTTCTGGCATTGTTAGGATCCAAAAACAGCTGTATGAAAAGTACCAGGAGTAGCATAACTTAAAATAAGTAAAGCCTAACTAATGCCCTATAAAAGAATCACCATTTAAAAACATATCAGTGCAATGTAATCACTTTCTCTTGCACACAGAGTCTCTGGAGATGCCAAGTTTGTATGCTTAAACTTTCCTTCTCTGGGTGCAGCCAACTGCACCTAATTTGACACAAATTTCTGCTTCTCTGGCTTCTTTACCTCTTTGGATTCAACTGAAGTTAAGAAATGCAATGGTCCAGGTTCCTTGTGATGCTTTAGCATTTCAGAGAGCATCACTGTGATGAGGTTCACCTTGGGCAGGAAATTAAAGAGGTCAGGGAAGGGAAATATTAAGAAGCACATAAAGAAAACAGTGTTCTCTATTAACAACCTTCCCAGTGAATTTGTACATCAAGGTGTTGTGCTGGAGATCACATTTCCTGGGCAGGTATTTTCCTGCCTGGAAAAGTCTCTTCCTTTGCAGCACAATAAACACAGGACAGTCTCTACATTTTGCTGGGGTGAAGATATTGATTGTGTTTTTCCTTTTGACCCTAATGGGCAGCAGCAGTGTTTATTTTTATTGGCAGCTGACTAAACCAGAGAAATATATTTATTATTTTCTTAGATACCTTCAGTTGCATCAACCATTAGCACATGAGGTGCATTACAGTGTATTTTTTTGTCAGCTTTAGGGGGGTTTGCACATGTGTAGCTGTGAATTTTGATTTATCTATTTCCTCTTGAAATTTTTTTTTCTAAGAGTATATCCAAAATAGAAGTTACATGGAGGGAAATGACCAGTCCTTGCTTTTTGTGGAAAATGTTTCTTCAAGTATTGAAACTTTTAAGAAGCCTTGCTCAGAGTCAGCTGTCCAAGATGTGACTGTTTCATTTCAGGTCTGCATTTACAGCCAGGAACAATTTACAAGAACAGCCAAGTGCATGATGAAAACTGTCTGTGACTCATACCCAGCCCTGGGGGTGTTCCTGGGAGGAGAGCTGGACCTGTCAGCCAGACTCTGTTGTACTCTGAAACTGGGATGATTTGGGGAAAATTCTCAAAAGTATTGATGCTTTTAACCACAGCTGAGTTTAGTAGAAGTTCTAAAATACACAGACTTCTTTCAAATGCAGCTGAGTAGGAAACTGGAAGAAATGGAAGGAAGAAGGAATGAAAAGCAGCTGAAAATTTGCAGAAGCCTTTCCCCTCATGCAAACAGTGATGGAGCAGTCAGATAATTACGTTGCATGTGCCACATGACATTAACAAGCATTTCTTGAACTGTTAATTGGGATTTAACCAGTTACATATTTTATTCTTGATGAAGCAGGTTAGTGTAAAGTTCTTAGGGTGTTTCCCTGTTCCATGTTGAAGGAAGTCAATGTATCTGAACATGTTTGTGATGGATTTGGCAGTGGGAGGTAAAATGTGTGGCTGTGGCACTTGGGGACATGGTTCAGTGGTGGCACTGGCAGTGATGAGTTCATGGTTGGACTTGATGATCTTAGAGGGATTTTCCAGCCTTAAGGATTCTATGATTCTCTCCTTAAAGGTCATTTTGTACCCAAATGATGCTGTGATTCTGTGATTCAGTGATCTTAGCCTGGTGTGATAACAAGAACAGACTGGAGAGACACAAGGGTGACATTCTGGATAATGCTGGGAGTGTGATTCAGATGAGACAATGACAAATGAAGCTGCTGCTTTTGCTCTAAAATCTAAAATCTATTATGCAGGTGTGTATAAAGCTGGCACAGGTGAGCTGGCTGCTAAAGAACAAATGTAAATGTTTTCACTCAACTTCTTCATTTCATGAAGCACTAATTGGTTTTGTGCTTACTTCACTACACTCAAATTGCAGGATTTTCAGCTCAGTTCTATTCTACAAAACCATAAAGGCAGGTAAAAGCTCTGTGAATAATTAAATACTGTTAAGCAAATAAGACAGGCTTGGATTTAAATACACTTAAGTGGCTTTCACTAAATGTCTTCAGCATGCAGAATTTGATATATTTCTTGTTCAGAAACATCTCCCTCAAAACATATTTAAAGCAGGTGCCCATGAGATGAGCACCTGGATTTTGCTCTTTGGGAAGGTGGGAAGACAGGGGTTTAGCAGCCTGGTTTGTGATTGTGAAATAGCAACATTGTGCTTTACCCACTCTTTCATGTTGACAACCCCAGTAGATTTACAAGTCAGAAATGTTTTTCTATGCCATGTTGCACATGTTCTTCATGTTGTTTGATGCTGGAAATGTAACTTGGGAGCCTTCACTAAAAATTTTAGGCTAAGAATTTCCTGAAAGACTTAAAAGATTTTTTTGTTGATGTTGTAGTTGCCCAGCTACTTGAGTGTCCAATTTGAGATGCAATAGAAGTGTGATTTTCAGAGGGGAGAGTTCAGTGTCTTCTGAAAACAATGACATTAAAATGTCTTGAGGTGAGCATGTAGAAATGGGTGAGGTCCTGCTTAAGAGAGCTGTCTCTCCCATCCCCTTCCCCAGTGTCTGGAATTCCAGGTCACTGTCCCTCTGTGGGACACCAGGCACTATGTCTGTGGTGGCCTGGAAGCACCAGCACTTTTCCCTGTCAGACTTTGAGAGCAGTGAGGGAGAGCACTGAGGAGCAGATTACCCTCTGCACAGACCCAGTGATTAACAGAGGGATGTGATTCTGCACAAAGCCTTTACCTGGTGCCACAGAAGCTCCAGCAGCAAATTGCCCCCTCACTCCCCTCTCTTTTGATCAGCATCTTGCTCAGCTCTGAGCAGCTCACAGCCCTTTCATGCACAGAGCCAGAGCACAAAAACAGACATGAAGAGGTGCCACATTCAGAGGCTTTAAAGAAAAGGAAAACCTGGGGAGATCTCCCTGTACAGCCTTGCACCTGTGTGTGCAGGTTGTATCTGCTGTGTGCATGCAGGAGAGAGAACAAGGCACTGAACTAATTAATGTTCCCCTCTCATCTGTTCTTTGTTCATGCTGAAGTGATTTGTGCAGTGAAATCTGGCTGAGGAAGAACATTGGCACATTCCTGCTAATGATGTCACTTAATAAATGCTGCCACTGTGGGGATGATCAGAGAGCTAGAAACCACCTAAGCTGCACTAGATGTTTTAGGTGGATCTGTGCTAATTTAATTCTGGTTTTGGAAGAAATAGTTCACTGACTTGCTAAGTGTGGACAGTACACTGCAGTGATATCTTTTCCCACGAATTCATGAAAAGATTATTGTCAAAATCTCTTTCTAGCAATTCACTCTGTAGAGAATTGCTACAGTATCCATTAACTTAGTTTAAATCCTTATCAAATGATCCATTTTAAATCTGTCTTATAGTTCATAGCACTTAAATTTTTCTTTATAACATTAAAGTGCTTTAAGCTCCTATAGAAGTCTAATGCACATAATTGTTCTAATTCTGCTGAAGTACACTCAAATATCTTTTACCCTGTTAAAGTAGTTTAAATGTCCTTGTTCAAGAGGAGTATCAGCTATTCAGAGTAGGCTTGAAATAATATATAGAACTTTTTATCTCTGTGAAGGGCTTTCAGATTTGATTCCTTCCTTCTCAAGAGTGCTCACTCTGCATAGGAGAGCACAGAGAGCTCTGAAGGTTAAATAACTCTGGTGTGTGCATATGGATGTACAGAACCCCCAAGCTCCTTCCACCAGTCCAGCCCCTGCCTGTGTGTCCAGCTGCAGGGGCAAAACAAGGTTTTAAGAGGTCCCAGTGACTTTGTGTTTTTCACTTATTTTGATAAATATTTTGTTTTCTTTCATAATTGCTCTGCTTTCTTCTGTACTGATATCACTCCTAGAGACTTGTTTGGCCAGGAGGTTTCTCCTTTTTCAGACAATAAGTTGCTAGAGTTTCTATTTTGCTTTTTTTTTTCTTTTGGTTTTCTTTCCACGCCCCAGTGGTATGTTAGGATGTCTCCAGTTTGTAGGTAACTCAGCTGTAGTTCAGAGTCCAGCTGCACTTTAGGAAGGTGCTCCTCTTCCAAGCTGACAGGCATTTCCTTTTGTTCTGTAATTATGCTTTTTTTACCCCTCTTCCAACCAGGCCACCTTTCTGACTGCTCACACCACTTAGCTGCTGTAAGTTATTTTCTTTCTAGAATAATAAATGCATCCTGCATTTAATCCAGAGAATGAAGTCTAAGGCTCATATGCCCAGCCTTTCTAAGGGATTAAAATGGATAGCACAGTCTGTGCCCAGCATGGAACTGGGGGTGTGCAGGGCCCTGTTCCCACACAGCCTCTGCAGGGCTCTGTGTGACTGTCACTCCACAGGCACAGTCAGTTGTGCAGTTAAGGTGTACTGCTGCTTTTCCAGCTGTGCTTCTGCTGGCTATTCTTTAAAAGCCAAGGTCTCCAGAGAGATTCCTGTTTGTGGAGTTGTATCAGCTGAGGTTTGGAAGTACTGGGGTTTATTTTTCTTCTCAGGTTAGAACTTGAATATGCTCAGGAGCCACGAGGTGCTGCCTTTCAACTCTAAGATATATTGCTGAATGTCTGATCAGTGACACCTTGCCTATGAGCAGGGAAGGCTTCCTGCTACTGCTGAGCTGCTTTTGGAAGGAATCACAGAGCTCTAGCACGAGCTGTGACAGGTCCAGTTCCTGTTCTGTGTGGAAGGATTCACACCACAGGTCCCTGGCTGTGATGTGGGGCAGTCCTGGCTTTGTGCTGAGAGCTCTGTGCACTGCAGTGCTGCAGAGAAAAGCCACTTGTCACAAGTTGTGCCTCCAACCTGCAATCCAAGGCTCCAACTGAAATGATTTACATCTTTTATTATGGAACTAGATATGTCTTACTTTCCCCATTTTACATTTAGGGGAAAAAAAATCAAAGCCTTTGGAGTTTTGATTTTCATGCCAGCCTGTTGGATTCACTGCTGGTGTGTTTAATGAACAAATACTGTAATAACTATCACAAATATCATTGTGGAAAAGGTCTGTTAGTGTTGCTGGATCTACTCCAGGATTAAACTAAAGCACCCCACTCTGCCTCAGTGATTTGCTGTTTGGTTGGGTGTGGGTGCTGCTGTTGCTTTTAAAGCAGCCTAACTCATTACATTAATGAATGTGGTGCCCACTGCACAATCCTTGTGTCCTAAAATGTGTTTTGAATGTAATAGGGGACATAAAAGGAGTAAGAAAATTACTTACCTGCAGGTCTGTATCCATGGTGGGACTAGAAAGATCAGCTTAAACTCCTTGTCTGTACTCTCCAGTACCAAGCCACTACATGTTAAAGATAATTCTCTATAATCATATAACCTTTCCCCAAATGCCCCTAATTGTGTTAGTAAACTTATTTCACTGAGCAGCTTTTCTTACTCTTTGAACAACTTTAAAATAAGAGGTTTTAATCAACCCTGTTATTATTTTCCATTATCATCTTTGGCCTGCTTCTTTTGGTATTGCTGGTTCTGACCAATGTGACTAATTTCTCATTTATCCATTTCTGTGCTATGAAGCTTTCACATAATCAGTTTTTATAATTTGTACAGAACTTTTATTGAAGTGTATTTCAGAGGCTTTTTGGTGGGAGATAGGTTTATTATTATGAAAACAATCTTTATACTAATTTAGACATCAACTAATCTCTTATTTATTCAAGTAAGGTAGTAAGATTGAATTATGTTCCTATAAATTTTCTGTGCTTTCTTGGGAACGTATAAATTGTTTGGAGCTTTTTGTCATCATTGTTTTGCTCAGACAAAATGTATTACAGTAAATTTACTGCTTTGTACCGTGCTGTGCTCATTTATACTCTACCATGCAATGTTTATTTTGATTGAAAAGGAAATTATTTCTCTGTGTGCAGTGACATTATCCTGCAGGCCAAGTAACACTTGAACATGGTGAGAGATGGGGCCCTGCTTGAAGCAAGTGTGGAATTCAGTTTGCCAAAGAGAAGAGGGGCCTGGCAGCCCTCAGCAGGGTGTTAATTGTCATAATGTTGATCACCTGGGCCTGATTATGCAATTAGAATAAAAAAAATATCGAGTTAGTCATCTACCTACCCACCCTGCCTGAAAGGTCCTGCCTGGGGACAGGGACCCGGGGAAGGGAGGCAGTGCTGAAAGACTTTCTGCAGCTGAGGTGAAGGAGATCTCCACTCTCTCCACAAACAGTCATTTCATTGTAGGAGCCAGCTGGGGTCATCAGGGGCAGAATCACCTGGGACAAACACCTGTGAGATCATGGAATCCACCTGTGACCCCTCCCCACCTGGCAACCAGCCCTGAGTGCCACACCCAGCCCTTCCTCAAACACCTTCCAAAGGGTCACTCCACCACTGGGCAGCCATGCCAATAACTGATCACCCTCTCTGCCAGGAAATTCTTCCTGATGTCCAACCAAACCCACCCTGGTGCAGCTGAGGGCTTTGTCCTGCACTCTTTGGGCCAGACCGCAGCAGGTCAGGAGCAGCTCTGTGTCCAGGTGTCCCTGCTGGCCTGCATGGCCCTGTTCCTGCTGGCTGAGGGGCCCTGTCCCTGCTGTCCTGCATGGCCCTGTCCCTGCTGGCTGAGGG
>VWYE01012088.1:0-26551 GCA_013398995.1 Alaudala cheleensis | reverse complement strand
CTGTCCCTGCTGGCCTGCATGGCTCTATCCCTGCTGGCTGAGGGATTCTGTCCCTGCTGTCCTTCATAGCTCTGTCCCTGCTGTCCTGCATGGCCCTGTCCCTGCTGGATGAGGGGCTCTGTCCCTGCTGTCCTGCATGGCTCTGTCCCTGCTGGATAAGGGATTCTGTCCCTGCTGTCCTGCCTGGCCCTGTCCCTGCTGTCTGAGGGATTCTGTCCCTGCTGTCCTGCATGGCTCTGTCCCTCCAGCCCCAGTGGAGCTCAGGAGCTGTGCCCATGGTGGCTGCTCTGACCCCGCAGGTGCTGCCCATGCACCAGCCCTGCTGCTGGCACAGGTGGCCCAGGTTTGGGGTGGCTGTGCTGGCCAGGCTCCCTCTCCCAGGGAAGGCTCCTGTCACTGCAGGCTGTGGGCACTGAGCCCACAGGTGCTTCCAATCAGGCAGGATCAGCTCCAGGTGCCCTGGGGCTCTGCAGGGGCAGCTCAGAGCCCATTTCAGCATCTCAGCCTCCAGCAGAGCTGTGGAGCTCCTGTGGAAGCTGCCAGGTTGTGGAGGTGCTTGCTGCTGGCTCGAACAAACAAGGTATTTGTACATGGAGACTTTTTATTTATCTATGGACAGTCAGTGTTCCTGCAGGATTCCACTTTGGTTATTTTGCTGGGCAGATCTGTTCTTTGTGTTCCTTTTCTTAATGTCAGAAAAATTATATAATGGATGAATTGAATATTATTAATTTCTGTGTTTGAATAACATTATGAAACTAGAATGGCATGTGATAGCTCAGTTTGATAACTGACAAATAAGGTCTTGCAGAATGTGTGGGTCCTGAGAGCCCCAGTTGCATTTGGAAGTGTCCCACCTGTGTGATGGCTGCAGGGTCTGAGGCCTGTGGGTGTCCCAGTAACAGGGCTCTTGGAGAAAACAGGGATTAGTTTCTTGTAAGGAAAAGTAGGGGATGTATTTGCTTTGTATGGGGGGGGAAAGGAATGTGGGAAAGAAGCAAAGGTTCTTCGTGTTCTGAGACTGGACTGGATTCAGGAAACACTCAGCTCTTGTCACTAAATGCCTGTCTGATTTTGGACTAATCATTTAATCTTTGTGTCAAGTTGTGATCACAGAATTTCTCTTATCCTCTACTTGCCATTCCCCTTTCAGTTAGGAGCTGCTCAGGGCCTGTTTCTCTGGTTTAGGACACCTGGCACTGAATGTGCAGAGGCTCTCAGCCTTTAGGGTCTGCTGGGATGTCTGTGAGAGCTTCCAGCAGCTCTGTGAGCTCACTGTGGGACTTGCCCAAGGTGATGTGGATGCCAGTTGATTTCTTAGGCTGTGGCTTCCTGGGGGCTTTGTCTCTTCCAGCAGTGCTGGCAAGTAAGGCTTTAAGGCTTTTTGCCCTAATATTAGATGTTGATAGAACTGCAGAAGAAAGAACTTGCATTTTATATAGGCTGATGTGTTCAAAGTGTTCACCTGGTTGGGCATATTGGTACTGCATTAACTTGCATTGTTCTACAATGTTCAGTATGCTGCTTTACTTGAAGTTTGGGAGGTGTGAGATATAAAGGGTTGGTTGTAAATAATACAGTGCAGGTGCCCAGGGATCAGATCCTGGACTCTCCAGAGCTTTTAAAGCTCAGCTTTGCTCAGCTGGAGTTCTCAATGCCAAGTGGATTTCCAGTCTTGCAGCTTTATTTGAATATTGTAAGGAGAGAACACGTTCTAAAGTCTGGAAATGCCCAGTAATGCTGTGGTGATTTTGTCACTGTGTATTTGCAGTACATTGAGGTATGTTTGGGACCTACCAATGTGCCAGCAGATATCTGGTCCTCTTTGTTCTCCCACAAATATTTATGTGTATTATGCTACTGTTTTGTCCAGCTGTCAAATATTGAGGAACTGCTTCCCAGTTATTTTGAGGAGTAGGGCTAATAGAAAGGAAGGGTAAGGGATGATGTGTTAGATTTTTCTTTGACTTATTTCAGAAGTCTGAGGGCCACAGGTGTCTTTCTCGTAAGAGCTCAAAGTTTCTACCTTAATGCATGAAGGAAACTCTCTTGGGAATTAATTATCCTGAGTATCACAAAGGTCTGGGAGACTGCAGTGTTAATGAGCATGAAAACCAGGCAGACTTCCTGAAAAAAGTCAGAAGCAGCAGCAGTTACCTTTGACAAGTTCACAAATAAACCACTCTTAATGTGCAAGGCACAATTGCCATGTAGAATCATCTCAAATGAAGGAAGTTGCTGTGATTTATAGGATTTGAAACCCTAGGAAAATGTTGCATGAAAGAAGATGACATCGTCCAAATTATGTCATCTTCTGAATTTGGAAAAGATTTCAAGATGTGTGTGAGGTCTCTGATAAATTGCTGCATTTACTTAATCTCAGGGCCTGGGTGACCTGCAGTGTCTCAGGCAAGGAGAGGCTGTAAGTCTTGGCAAAGCTTGGAGGAACGTTTGTCTTGACTTTGGAAATTTAAGACGCAGGAGTGTATCTAAATTTATTCTTTTAGGTCACAAAAGGAGCACTCAGTGTAAGAGGGATGGTGCCCCTCATTAATTGCATCATCATTTGATAACAGGATGTAATTAGGAGCTTTGGATGAGGGCAGTGATAGTGGCAGCTGTTATTGACAGAGGACAGTGTGTGCCCCAGTGCTCTAATCTGGCTGGGAATGTGTGGAACTCGCTCCTATCCTTCCTCTGCAGTGGCATTTTGTGCTGTGGAACAGACCCCTATTTGTTCCACCTGGCAAAATGAGTGTTGTGCCTACCTGTTGGACAGACCTGAGACAGTGTGTTACTCATTAATCTGTTACGGGATTTAAAAAGCCTGGTTTAGCATTAACCAAAAGAGTGCACCTTAGTGAAATCCATGGAACAAGACTGAAGTGAAGAAATAAAACCCTGGTTGACCTTCCATTACTTTTGCTGCATTTACCTGGAAAGCAGCTCCAGATGGAGCCCTATGAATCCAATGTCTTTGTCAGTGATCCAGAGGAGGTGTTGGAATGCATCCTCATGGATGTGGTGCCATTGCATGACACCAAATTGGGGGGCAGGAAATAAACTCAAAGGCTGTCTTTTGGAGGGATTCAGAAAGGAATGGGGGAATAAGTATTTCATAGAGATTTACAGGGCAAATGCAATGGTGCTGCAGGGCTGGCTGGGGGTTTCTGGCGGGCAGAGCAGGGCGCAGCTGGTGGCAGTGGCAGTGACAAGGGCTGAGCCGTGTGCTGGGCTCAGCTGGTGGCAGTGGCAGGGCTGAGCCGTGTGCTGGGCTCAGCTGGTGGCAGTGGCAGTGCCAGGGCTGAGCCGTGTGCTGGGCTCAGCTGGTGACAGTGGCAGTGCCAGGGCTGTGCCGTGTGCTGGGCTCAGCTGGTGGCAGTGACAGTGGCAGGGCTGAGCCGTGTGCTGGGCTCCATCAGCTCAAGCACAGCTGGTGCCTGCAGGGACACCAGGGCTCACCTGCTGCTCATCTGCTGCTCACTGCAGCCAGGCCGGATCCCTGACTCTGGTGTATGGCTGGTGCAGGGTGGGAGGAGTGAGGATAAACTGGAGTGAGCCCAGAAAAGGGAACTGGGACACACGGACCACGAGGAGGGGCTGGGAGATAACTTGGTTTGTTTTGTACCAGCTGTTAAAGAGTACCTGAGGAGATGGAGCTGGGCTCTGTTCTGAGGTGTGCAGTGGGAGGATGAGAGGCTGGCTGAGAAGGAGGATGATCCCACTGGGCAGAAGGAAAAAATAAAAAAAAATCATTGGAAGGAGTTTCCCAGAGAGGATTTGGAATCCTTTTTCTTGAGAGTTTCAAAGATCTGTTTGTTCTGACCCAGCTTTTGGAGTTCCCCTCTGACCTGAGTGGTTTTATCTTTGGAAGTCCTTAAAAATAGTAATGAATTCCTGCTGGTTAATTTTTGTCTGGTAAGTGAATGAAGCAATGTAGTCTAGGATCATCTCCTCTCCCAACTTATGCTTTGACTGCCAAATACAGCTATGTCCTGAACTTTGGAACAATTTTTGGAAGTTGGACACTTCTTAGCTGCAGTGATTTTTTTAATCAAAGTTTCTAATCAAAACCATAAACTTGTCTGCAGTCTCCCTCCTGATACAAGCTTCTTCATTGTAATCCAGATTTTTACTATAACCACAGACAAATATATCTCTTGAAGAATGTTTTAGTTTTTTCTGCTTTTCACCAGTGCTTGTGTGCAGTTGGTATCTCCCAGGTGTGATATTAATCCCAATTGATTGTAGTTAATAAATTCATTGATTTCATAGGCATTACTTGCAATAGCAGGATGAGGGATTGGTGATAATTGTAGAATATTTATTGTTCACTTTCTCTCTTTGCCTCGTGAGTTGTGTGTTTGTACAACAGTTTTGTTTTATTCTGTGTAAGAGGCAGAGTTAAAATGGCAAAAACCTCATTTGGTCAATCTACAGCTCAATTCCACCCCTGTGTTTAATGTGAAATAATCTTGTCAGTATACTAAAATCCTTTAAACACTCAAATAACAGTTTTTTCCACTAAAATGTCTTTTAGAACAATGAGGGGTTTGATGGGTGAGTAATGAAATGGACGTTTAATTGGTGGATTCTTTATTATTTTGATAAAGAGAGGGAGTTTTTAATTCTAGTGCTCCATCAGCAAAATCAGTGTAAGTTCTGTGAAAGTGAAATTGGAACAAACATGGCACGAGTTGTTAAAGGTGTGTTAAAGGATGGTCTGAACTGTTAGCAGAGACTAATGAAAAATACAAGCAGCAGCTTTCTAGACACACAGGACAATGTAGAAAATTATGAAATCACACAGGAAAAGAGAAATGGATGAGCTGTTGGAACCTTTTAGCAGAGTAGTTGGTGATATGGGTAAGATGTTTAAAGCATGACTTTATTTAGTGAAATCCTTCATTCAGAAATCCAAACCAAGAGACAACCTAAACCCAGATTTTAAGTATCTTTTTAAACACAATTTATTTCAATTGAGCTTAATAGCTTGCCAGATTGAAAGTCCAATTGTCTGCATTTTATACTCAAATATTAGGATTAATTTGGGGTACTGCATTCCATTATTTGATACTTTAGAGTCCTAATCCTGTTTGACTTTGAAAAGATTGTTCAGTAGTTGTTTGTCTGCATCCAGAGGACTTATTTTGCACTTGGGTAGAGTGGGAAGAAAACGAAGCTCTGGTGAGTAACTTCATTCAATTTGAAGTGGGGAAAAAGACATGTGGAGACAGTCACAATATTTTGTGCTTTGAACTGTAAGACAGTTTTGTACTTCTAGATTTTGAATCCAGGAAACTGAAGAACTCATGTCAAACGTGCAGCAAGCATATGGGATTTGATTTCTGTGTAGTGATGTGAAGATGGTGTTTTAAAGCACCCGTGGTCTGTTCCATTGCTGGGAGCTGCAGGTCAGTGCTCTGTGCTGATATCAGGAACAGGCTGAACTGACAGGCTGCTCTCTCTTTTTGTCTCCAGAGTGGTCCCTCATGAGCAGTGCTCTGCAAACAGCTGTGGCCTCCCACTGATGGAGGCAGGCTGTAAACACAGGTTTTAGACCACAGTCTGCAGTGCATAGTGAGAACTGCATTTTTCTCCCTCAAAGCCAGTGGGCAAGGTCTGTGTGCTGTTACCCCTCTGCAGAACACTGAAATTTTTTACTGCAACACTGAGAAAAGAACAAGAAATCCAGCTTGATCATTTGGGTTTTTCCAGTTCAAGATGAAAGGCCCAGGGCAAGTTGCTGGGTAATGCACCTGTGGGTCAGTTTACAGGGTTTGAGACAAAAGGAGCACAGTAATTACAAACCTCAAAATTAGGGGGACAGACCCAAAAGGGCACAAAGAGCTTTCTGCTGGCACAGGTGGATTACCCAGCAACTTCCCCACATTTCAAGAGGGGTGTTTTGATACCTGGAAAAAGATCAGTTGAGTTTTTAATGCAGGTTGCTTCAGCAATAAGCACAGGTCATGTGCCTTGAGGAAAACCTAAATCCCTGAGATCCATTAAAAACAAAATTGAAAAGAACAGATTCTGGTCCCAAGTATCAATAATAACAACATACATTGGCAAGGTTCAGCTTGTATACTGAGAGCATTATTTGACAGGAAGGGTGTGCCCATGCCTGTTTCAATAATTATTGTTAAATATTATTTTCCTGCTTTTCAGTTAGGCTCTACTGATAGCACAGCTTTTTTTTGATCAGCACTCCAAATTTCAGGACATTTTTGTTTGCTCTTGAATTAAGACCTGCTTAACAGTTTGTTCTGGGCAATCAGACCTCTCTAGAGTATTTTCCTTTGGGATAAGCCTTGTTGTTTTAAGTAAATGAGCTTTTGTGTGTGTCAGGAAGATTACACAGTGATTTCTCTGCAGAAACTGATTAAAAGGGGAGGAATTACTACAATTGCAGATTCATAGTGTTTTTAATTTCCAGTATGATTTACTGAGTAGGGCACTGAGCTGACAAAGACCTGGATTGTCTCTACTCTTCTGCTGTGTGTCCTTGAGCAAGTCCCTTGCTCACCCTTGGTTTGGCATGTCTGTTAGATTATGAACATCAGACCATGGGCTGTGCCTTGCTGTGTGTCTGAGCAGTGCCTGGAACAAAGGCTCTCACCATGTTCTCAGTCAGGCTTTCTGAGCACAACAAGCACCCTCAGAACACATTTGTGCTTTCCCAACCAATGCATTGCAGCTGCTGAGCTGAAACAGAAAGATGCTGAGTCAAGGGAGGGGGGAAAACAGTGGGTAAATGGTTGGTTAGAAGCACTTTAGCTTGTGTGGTATGTCCTGAAACTCTGAAAATATCCAAGGGCTGGCTTCACTGAAGGAAACCAGGTCATTGGCACTTGGTTATCAATATTAAATACTTTAGTATGTGGACTGTAAACCCTTGGTCTGCAGGCCTGCTCAGTCACTGTGGAGATAGCTGAAAACATTTATTATTCTGTTTCTATTTGAATAACATGGAGCCAAAGGCTGGTTTGGGTTGGGAGGGACCTCACAGGTCAGGGACCAATTCCAACCCTGTGCCATGAGCAGGGACAGCTCCCACTGTCCCAGGCTGCTCCCAGCCCCAATGTCCAACCTGGCCTTGGGCACTGCCAGGGATCCAGGGGCAGCCACAGCTGCTCTGGGCACCCTGTGCCAGGGCCTGCCCACCCTGCCAGGGAACAATTCCCGCCCGTTATCCCATCCATCCCTGCCCTCAGGCAGTGGGAAGCCATTTCCCCTGTCAATCTTGTAACACATCCCTCTGGATATTGATATACCTAAAACTACCAGATATGAGCAGCAGGGGCTGTTAACAAACACAGCTATTGAAGAACCCCAGAACATGATTTGTCCCTTTTAGTCAAAGACTGGAAATCAGAGTTCAGAAACTGAATGATAATTTGAAAAAAAAAAAACCCTTTTGCTCTTAAAATCACTTTCTGGTCTCTTTGGTATGGATAGTGGAGGGCAGTAAGAGAGAAAAAATGCTAAGGAGTTAAGACACCATTGAAGATCATAAATGTAATTATTTTAACAACTTTAAGTCTCTTTAAGTCTCGTGACTTTGAAACAAAAATTTTCATTATTTCTCTGAGCAAGAAAATCCATGTAGAGCTGTGGTTAATGGTACTGGGTGTGGAGGGCCCTGATGGGAAGGGGTCCCTTTGTTGCTCTGTTACTTTCTCTCCTTTTTAGTGGATGATTTTTATTCTTTCCTGAATCATTTCCCACCACCACTTTTCTTTGATCTACTGAAGAAATGTATTTTTTTAGCCTTTCTCAAAGACAGTAGAGTTAATAGCTGTACTAAATATCCCATACAATCCCAAAGACAGCAGCCTGCTGTGTATTAAAACTGCAGTTGTGTGCCTGCACCTCTGTGCTTGTCTGTTAGATTTGGAGGGTTATATATGAGAATACATGAGGCAGCTTCAGGACAGCAGATGAAATACAGCTATAATTGTCTGTGATCAATTGGAACAATGTAGGTCAAGTAGAAACTGCATTTTTGAGCTTTCTCATCTTGTCTCCTGCCTTTGTCTAATAGAGCATTGCTTGAAAGGAAATATCAAAACAGCACAAACCCAAACCTCTTAAAAATATTCATTTGGTTTGTAGAGAAATGAAGCTTTTTCTCAGCTTCTCCTGACAGTCTGAGTTTATATTGTTGATATCACTTGTTCTTACATTTTCACTGTTCCATCTCTCCCTGTGTTGCTAATCTGGAACCCAGCTAAACTGCAATAACTGTTGCATTTCAAATGAGAATTCAGTTACTATCCAGAGCAATGGCTCTCTCCATGGTTACCTGGCATGTCTGGTTGGGAACTTTATTGGGTTGTTTCATTTCCTACGTCGTGGCCACTGGTGACATCAGTGGCACAGAATGGTGTCACAACATGCTGTAAATGCAGCAGCAGCTGAGGGCTGCAGCTCAGTTCAGTCCTCACTGATGGCACTGTCAGTCCTCATTAGCTCCAGCTCCCTCCTGAAGGCTGACATATGTAATGTGTACATGTGTTATTAATTCTGCATCCCTCAGTGCCCCCAGATGAGAGTGTGAGGGAGGTGTCCCAGCCTCCCTGCAGTCAGCCCTGCCAGGACAGCCTGCAGGGGAGATGTTACTACATGACAGCTCTGCTTTACTCAGGCTGCATTTGTTTAAACAGCTGGGCAGGCTGCAGGAGGAGGGACAAGCAGGTCCCTTCAGATCTTCCCCAGTTTTGCAGTTAACAAAGAAAATATGTGTGCAGAAAGCTGGCACACATAAAATGAAAATTGGTCCCTCCCATGGTGCAGAAGGTCTGACAACACAAATATTACTTAGCATTTTAATAGTGAAGGGAACATGATCTAATACCCTCAGTTTCACTGCTTCCAGCCTTTGATAGATCCCATTTCTCCCAAAAACACCAGCCTGATGGCCCATGAATACATTTCACTTGTCTTCTTTGTGGGATGTGAGAGCTATGTCTGCCTCAGCTAGGGTTCACCTACACTAAATTTTATCTGTGGTTTACAGCCATCTCTGAGTCAAATCCTGCATCTTTCAGTGCAGGTGTGTGGTGCTTCCAGCAGCTGGGCTCTGAGGCAGGCTGGTGCCCTGAAGGTGCTCCTGCAAAGGAAGGATGAGGGGAAAATGCAGTTGGATGTAATATTTGACATCTCTTGCTTTGAGTTACATGAAGTAGCAAACTGTTGATGAGATTTATTGGATGGCAAACTGAAGCTGAGCTGTTTAAACATCCCATGACCTGCTACAAAACAGCTGCAGGAAGGGTGCTCTTTTTGAAGTGCTGCAAGTTTTTAAGTAGAAAAATGTGTGTTTTCTTTCTTTTCACCCCTGGCAGTCTGGGAAGGAAGCCAGTCTTGTTCTTTCAGCTGGCACACCCTGGCCTGGCTCCTCAGGTACCTGTGCAAAAGTCAGGCTGAGCTCTCCCAAAAAGCTGTGAAAGCTGGATTGTCGTTTCCATGTGTGTTATGTTGATTGTCCTGCTCCACTATGGGGAGCTGCAAGGAGTTATTTTAAAAGAGGTGGTCTAGGAGGAATTAAGTAAAACAAGACAATATTGTATCTAAGAACTGTNAGTGTTTAAAAAAAAATTTTTTAGTAAAAAAAAAAAAAAAAAAAAAAAAAAAAAAAAAAAAAAAAAAAAGAGGGAGTTGCCCTACTAAAGAGGACTAGAAAAGACAGAAAAGGGGGAAGGAAAACGAAAAAGGATGAGGGAGAGAGAGAAGGGGAGACAGAGAGGAAAAGCAGGGGTGACCACCAGAGGGTGGGGAGTGCCATCTGATTGGAGACCATCTCTGGAGGGCAGTGTCCTGCTGGCTGCCTGGCCCATGTGAGGTGGGAAATGATGGCCAGGCACAGTCCCCCCAGAGACAGAGACAAGGCTCTCTGCCATCTTCTCCTGGCTGCCCTCTGCAGGTGCCACATGTGCAGCCCATCCCCTCCATGCCTCTGACAACCAGTGTGGGACAGAAATCAAGATTCCCTGGCTCCTCACTTTGAGGGACACCATCCCTGTGGAAGGGAGATTTGTCCTGCACTAGGGAGGTGTCCGTTTATTTCTGGTGGGGCCATCTGAGCACCTCCAGCAATGCCTGTGAGCAGTGTGGGCTCCCAGGGCATGAGGAATCCTGCAGTGGGATTCAGGGAGGAGGGTGCATGGTGTGCAATGGAACATAGAGCAAAGAGGGGGTGTCCAAGTCTCAATAGATGTCACTATGCGTGACCTGAATCCTGGGATCACCTTCAGGGATGATCCTTGTCCCTCTTGGAGCTTGGTTTAGACTTGGTTACAAGCCTGTTATTGAAACCAATGATAAATCCAAAAGGACTTGTGGAAAGGAAGGAACCTGGCTGGGTTATTCTTAGTCAAATACTTCCCTAAATGCATGATTTCAGGGAGAAGATGGTAAGTTATACCATATTTTTGAGCTTTTCACTCACTTGACAGAAGTGATTTAAAAGTCTGCTCTGATTTGTGTAAGTGTCCATTTTATAAATAAATTCCCAGAAACCTTTTGTCACTGAAAATCAGGGAGAACACAAAACCCTCTAGCACTATATTTGAAGTGATACAGAATCAGGCATGACTTTATTTTCTGGCCAGGATGTGACAAGGAAAATACTCAAAACACACATATTTTTGCAGGATTTTCTCCCAAACCTTTTCCAGTCAAAACCCATAGAGATGCAATATTTCAAAGTTCATTGGCCCAGAGTTGAGCAACCCCCATTATCAGTTTTCCCACTGGATCTGAATTTCCTCACCTCCAGTGTTAATTAGATCTTCATTCTTCAATTTCTTATCAGTCTTTTGATTTCCTATCACTCTTTTCTGGAGCAGATGTCTCCAGCTCTGCCAGAGGACATCTGAGGGCAGATGTTCATAGATGGCCACTGATGTTTGGGTACCTTTGGGCTACTCCCAAACTTATTGTTGGTAAGTTCAGCCCATCTCCTTGGAGTGGGGCTGCATCTCTTACAAAAAACTAATGAAGTTTCCTTTCCCCAAGGCAAAGTCAAGTCAAGCCAAACTAGAGAGACAATAATTTAAAAGTGATATTCCAATGCTACTGCTATGGATTTATGGGATTCCCAGCTGGCCCTTGGGTAGGTGCTGCTGTGGGGCCAAATGTTCCAGCCAGGGTGCTCTGTTTGTACAGGGGAATCCCACTGAACTTCCATTTCCTCTGCAGAGCTGGCAGAATGACCTGTGCTGTGTTTACTGGGGCAGTTCTCTTCATGATGTGAGTTCTTAAAATGGTGCAAGCTCCTAATTCTGAAAGCTTTGCTTGGAGGATGTAGAGCTGTGCCTCTGCATTTATCCCATCACAAACTGAATCTGTATTACTTGAAATAAAAAAAACATTTCTTAAGCATTGCATGAAAGTTTGAGGGTTTTTAATTCTGAATCCTGAAGTATTTGGCTCATGAGAGTATAAATGAGCCAAACTATTCAGCACCTTAGGGCAATGTATTTTTTTATTGATCCCAATTCTATGCTATTATTGTTGCTTAATGAGGAACTAATGTAATTTCTAATGAAACCACATGGTTGTTAAGTAGAAGAGCTAATGTTCAGTTTCCCTTGTGACAAAATATACTCTCTTCAATTAAAATCCAGGAAGTAAAATTAATACCAATGTAAAATTTTGCAAGACTTAATGTCAAGACTGAAGCATTTTATTACGTATATAAATTACTTGGATAATGAGATTGAAAGCAAGTTATTGGAGTATCTGGGCAATCCAGGAGCTCAATGAAGACCCCTTAAATGGTGAAATCTGTAGAGGCAGCAGAAAGAATGGGATCTCCCTCCTCCTTCTACCTGGCATTTTCTTTTCCATTTAGTTCCTGATTAGAACAGGGCTGTACCCACCAAATGTTGAGCAGACCAGCAGCAGAAAGGAAGATTTACATGGGGACATACAGCCCAGTTCAAACATTCAGCTGGAAAGTTCTGTGTTCTAGACTGATCATTATCAGAACAAAACATCCATTTCTGGCTGCTGTTCATGACAGAATTACAGCTGGGAGGAAAAGCTGTTTTGGCACTGCTTGGGTGCATCCCATTTATCTCATAGTTAGAAAACAAACCTGAAATGTGAGGCCTGCAGTTGAAATGAGTCATTTGGGTTTGGAACAACCTCTGATGGGCTCTTGCCCTGTTACAGGACGGGACACTGTCTGTGTCCCAGTAATTGGGCTCTTCCTTTGTTAGCCAGGAATTTTCAGACACCATGGAGAGCAAAGCAGGAATGATTTTGGGATGATTTTGGCCTGTTCCCACAGCACTCTGATTGATCCCTCTGGTAGCACAGGCTGTCTGAACAGCTGCCTGCAGTGCAGGTAATGCCTGGCTCCCCCAGCCCTGCTCAGAGGGGAATGAGCTGAGATGCTGCTGCAGGGCAGTGCTGCCCCTGCACAATCCTCCTTCTATCCCACCTGTGGGGTGGGCAAGCAAAGAATGTCTGGGCCCCTGTGTCACATCAAGTGCCATGGAATTGTAATGAGGGGACCTCAGTCTGCTCACTGCCCAGCCATGGTCACTCAAAAGTGAAAAATTAAACACTGTGGGGTAATGAAATATTTATTAAAGCAGACCAAAGAGAAGTATCTTTATTATTTAATCTAAAGAATATTTTATATTAAATGAGCTTCATTAGATGCAGTAGCAATGGCTGTTCTCTCCACCTTTCATGGTCTCATTCCTCTTTGTGCTTTATTGGCTTGGCCATGGGGTTGTTTTCTCTTCCCCTTCTGATGTGCAAAGCAGCTTTTACAGGAGCAGGGTGAAAACGTGGAATTACCAATGGCAGGCACATGAGGAATTTCTTCAGCCAGAGCAGAGTTGTCATGTGCTCTTGTGCTTCCAGGGTGGAATTCATCCTCTGATTGCCCAGCCTGCTCCTGAAGTGGTGTGGGCTGAGAATAAATCCCACATCAATTTCCCTGTTCAAAGCCACTTAACCCCAATGACTCCCTGACCTAATTAAGATGGGTGTGGTCTAACAAAATCACTGAAAGGCTGCTTTATTTTTCCGTGTCTTTGTTTGATCAGTAACCCCTCTGCTGTCGTGCTGGAATAATTTTTTTTTTCCAAAAGTAAAATGAATAAGCCATAAACAGCAGTGAAATGAGGTGTCCAAGTCCCTTGGGAAGCTCCAAAAAATCTAGGAAAAAATTTTATGCCTGGAAATCGTCCATGTTGTTGCAAGAGTGATCTTGTAGATGTTCTTTCAAGAAATGGTGAAAACAATGCTGCTGCTGCTGTTTTGTTGGGTTTTTTTTTTTTTCTTTTGAGGTTTGCTGGTATTTGTTTATTTTAGTATGATTTGAGAAGAGGGCACCTTCTCAATTGAAATTAAGATACCCAAATAACAGAGAGGGTTTAGGGTTTGTATCTCTGGTCAAACTGTCCTGGTCTTGAACCCCCTGAAACAGCAGGAATGCTGCTCCTTTTGGCTGCTTGAGAGAAACCCTGATAGATAGTGATGAGACTTGCATTAGCTCCTGCCTCAGTAAAAAGGAAAATTTAGTTTAGTGGAAAGGTTTCCTAAGTTCAGAGGTGGGCTGAGCTGGAAATTGTGTTTATTTGTTTGTGGTGAGAGCAGTAATGGCTCTGCAGTGGTTGCAAGAATCACTCACAGCTCAGTGTGCTGCCACACTCTCATTTTTTTAAATTTTTCCCCTTTATTTGTACACTTAATGTGCTCAGCAGAGCTCCTGCTCCTTTTCCTGCTGACTGCACTGTATTTTGGAGTGGCACTCTCCTTCCATGCATAATGGGAGATGCCCATTGTGGATCACTTGCAGCAGAATGTAATGACTCATGGATAGTGTGAGGTGCTTTATTGCATCCTAATTCAAATTACTGCAGCGTAATGATAATTGCTCCTTTATGAAAAGGACCCCAAGTGCAATCTGAATGAATTCCTTCCCTCAGAAAACAAAGGGTGGTGCTGATAGGAAGAAAAAAACCCACAGCAAATTTGAGTGGGATTTTTCTTTCTGAGATTCTTAAATTGAAAATAATTGTAGTTACTAGAAAAACTGCCCAAGGGCCACGATGGAAATTTTGAGCTCTGCTCAGAATAACACAAAAAGAGTTGACAATCTTGTGTATCCAAAAGCTGCCAATCATGCTTTTAACTTTCAGTTTCTCTGGTATCTGTTCTTCCTCAGAAATTATCTATTTACTGCTGAATGCCATTTTCTTGTCAGCATCCCAAACAGTGAAGAGCCTGACAAATCATCTAGTTAATTTACTTGGCTTTGAGATGAGCAGCAGATAATACAAATACTGGCCACGTGCCCCTGTCAGTGCATCCCATCAGGGGTGAACTGGGGAGGCACCAGGCACCACAGCAGGGCTCTGCTAACACGTGTGGGCACCAATTCAACTGCTTCAATTATCAGCAGCCTGGAGAAATTGTCCATGTGAACGTGGCTGATTTAAATGGCAATGATTAAATATAGCACAGAGTACAATGAAGCAGTTTTTCAAAGCAGGTGTAAATTAGGGTGGCCAGTAGGTAGCTCGAGTTCTAATGAACAGCTTGGGAAGGACAAGAGTGTGGAGAGGAGCTGTGAAATAACTGGAAGGTAAAGTGACATCTTTAGGTGCTGTGATTTATGGCTGAGTGGTCCTGGGAAGCCCTGGTGCCACCCTTCCCATGTGGGGTTGGTTTCAGGGGCACTGGGCCAGGCTGTCTCCTCTCTGCTCACTGAGGATGGTCAGTGTGGGTTTACCCTGGCACAGCTCCACACTCTGGGGTATTTTGGTGTGTCCTTGTGTGCCTTTCCAGTCAGTGTCTCCATCCTTACCCTTCTGACATGGCTTGCCTCACTCTTAACCCAGTTTTCCCTGCAAGGTCTGAAAATCTTTTGGTACTTGTTTTGTTCTTAAATTTTTATTCCAGAGTCCCACCTTTATTTCCGGTCTTTTTTTTTTTTATTATTTAAAGTAACACACTGTAATTTGTCCTTACAGGAGGTGTAGCTGTAGACTAAAGCTGCTGTATGTTATTGCTGTATTTTTGCTGTATTTGCTTTTGTTACCAATCTCAGCTAAAATCAGTGTGTACACTCGTGTGTGTTTAATGAGTTGCCTCTCTGGTGCTTGCCAGCCTCAGGATATCCAAGCCTCCTTTCCTTCTGGTGGTTTTCTCTTTAGGAAGTAGCACAATACTCTTTTCTTGAGCAACTTCAGTCTTTGCTGTGGTGAAGTTGATATTTGCACAGCATTAGCCAGAAGAAAACCCTGTTCAGTGGCAGTGCAGCCATGTATGGTCAGGGTGTTTGTGCCCATTTTCCCTAAGGAACAAAAACTTTTTTTGGAAGTAAAGCACCTTAATAAGCTGAATGTGTTGGCTTTTACTAAAGAGAGATTGCTGCATTTATCCTTCACTGGAAAAGATGGCTATTTGGGGTATTAGTGTTTACCTCATACAGCTTTGAAATGGGCTTAGCTTAGGTGATGTGGAGAAATGCAGGGATTGTTCAGAGAGATCCCAAGTTTGTCTCACTGTATGAGCTGGCTTTATTTTTTTAGTGGGTTGTGTCTGTTCCTTCTCCCTTACCCATAAGCCATGGTTAGCCCTGGGATCTTTCCCAGGCATTTTTGTGCTCCTTGCACTGGATTGCAGCTGTGGCTCACTTACTGACCCTGGTTCCCAAGCCTGCTGTGCTGTGTGTGCTGTCTTTGTGTTGGGAGTTTGGCATCGATTTGATTTTAGTGACAGGCTGTGCTTTGGTCTGGCAAATGGCATCAAATGTCAGGCTTTGCCTCTTCCTGAGCAATCAGACCTGGAATTCACAAATAATTTCAAATTTGCTAGTGTGATCAAGAGACTTAGGCTGTGAGATCCTGTAGCCTCCTGATTAGCTCTCTAATTACATTATCTTTGTTATGTTCCAGGGAAGGAGAAACTCAATTGTTGTAGGGCTATCTGGTCCCTAATGTTAAAGGAGTGAGTGCCCAGCCCTGGAGCTCACCCAGGTGGCATTTGTGACACCAGCAGCCCTTAGAGTTACTGCTCATTTTTGTGATTTGTGTGTGTGAAGTGTGGGAGTGGGACTTGCACATGACTGAAGTTACCTTTGCTTTTTCAAAGCACACCTGGACAGCAGCCTGAGTGGTGTCTGATATTCCAGCCACTCCTGTGAAGCTTAAGGCAGGCAGGCACAGCACTGCCCAACTCAGACAGGAAAAGTGATAACATGGCAAATGGAATTAGCAGAGGAAATGGAGGAGTGTGCAGGGAGGGATGCAGCTCTGGAGCTCAGGTCAGCCAGCTCCCAGCACTGCTGTCTGTCTGTCTGACATCCTTCCTGCAGCTTCCTATCCATGTCCTACAGGTACTTGCCTCGTGTCTTCCTCTGCATTCAGTCACACTCTCAGTTTCTCTGGGTACAGGTGAAAGGTGACTGACAGTGTAACAAACTGCTTGGAAATCCAGCATTTGTGTCCCAAAACTCTGGGGCATGAACAGGGATACAGATGGAGATGAGCAAAGAGGAAGGTGAAGATGGTGGCCATGAGAGAAGAATCCAAGAGGGACCATGAAAAGCCTGGCTGTGTCCAAGCTGGTGACCCAGAGCTGCCCAGCCACATCAGAACTATTCTAGTTCCAGCAATGACAGCCCCCTCCCTATTCCCTGGTGAGCAGTTGCCTCATTCAAGGAGCAAGAGGCTGTTTCCTCTTTCCCAGCAGTTTCCCTGTCCCTGTGGCAGTGACAGCAGGCTGGCCTGCAGACACAGGAGGCATTTGGATGTCTGGCAGAGACAGCAGCTTCCAGGGTTATCCTGCTTCCATGTGCATCCCAGAGCCTGCAGTGCAGCATGTCCTGGTGGCATCACCAGGAGGTTGGGTGTGCTCTCAGATGGCAGAGCTGGGTTCCATCTCTCCCAGCCTGGAATGGAGTGAGAGTCTCCCCTGAGAGCTGCCAAGTGGGGCCCAGGTGTGACAGCACAAATGATTCTGCAGGGGTTGGCAGCACACCCAGGGCTTTGGGAGAGCAGTGAGCACTGGGGGAAGCAGCTGAGGCCTGAGCTGGACACAGGGAGCTGAAAGCCCTGGAAGCCATGGAGGGAGGCAGCAGGGCAGATGGGGAGGTGCTGTGGGATGGACAGAGTGCTGCACACTGCTGTGTTTGTACTGAAATTTCCACATTAGGGGGTTAGCTTGTTAGACACCAAATTTCTCAAGAGACTAATTGGGGTTTTTGAGCCCTTTGCTGCCTGTTCTGTGTTGGAAGGCATGGCAAATGCTGCAGAATATGTCTGACCTTGGTGCAGCTGCCTGTGTGTCCCAACAAGCAGTTCAGGTGCTATTTATGTGTAAAACTCCAAAGAAAAGAGGGTGTTTCAGAAATTGCTGACCATTGAAATGAACCACCCAGTTTGCCTTGAGACTGAAAGGATGAGCAAAGACTGGGCTTGCTGCTTAACTTTGGCAATCTGTCTGTGTGGAATTTTAGTTGTTGATAAATGTTACATGGTGGGAGGGGATGCAACAATTGTGTGACTCAACAGAAATTGTCTCCTGCCTCCCAGGGTCGCTGTGTTTGCAGTGCACCAAAGAACCTGAATGTGCTGCATCAGTGTATCAAGCCTGAATTTGCTCCTTGAGCTTTTAGCACCCCATAATTAACATTTCCTATACCCTCACTCCTAGCCCACCTTATGATTTCTCAGGGGAAATGAGTGACTGGCAGCAAAGCCCTGTGAAAATGGTAATTATTGTACATGAGGGGGGTGGGTGCACATGCAGAAGGGTGGAGGCAATGCAAGGGCAGGAAATGACATGAGGGCTGGGCAATGCCAGCCTGGCCAGGGTACTGTGGGCACTCAAGTCTTAGGTAAAGGAGAATATATTTTAATTGGTTCTTCATGCCATTATTGGGATTTTCAATGTGCAAAGAATCACTCACTTCAGCCTGAGAGAGATGGCTTTGCTTCAACAGAGACACAGCTTTGAATCTGAGTGACCTGGAGGATTCTGGCAATCAAATATCCAATAAGAGAGGTGGGGAGATGTCCTGCAGCTCCCTGGGCTGTCCCAGCACCAAGTGGATCTCTTCAAGTCCCAGTTGCTGATATTCCACCACGTGAATCTATGCAAGGCTTGGCTGGAGCCATCTCCTTAATCCAGAGAAGTGAATTGAATTAAGGTAGATTTGTGTTTGGGGTTTTCTTATTGTGCTAAAGCCCTAACTGAGCTGACTCTGCCTTCTCTCTGTTTTGCAAGCTGTAGAAACTTACTGACCTTTATCAAACCTGGAAAGGCTAAAATGGAAATCAGAGGAACCAGGAGCAGCTTATGGGATGAGCTGAGCTGCTGTGCCATGGGTGAATCTCCTCTGAGTCACCCCAGAACTTGTAAAACTTCCACTCAAACCTGTCAGAAAGCACAAGTCCACCAGTTTGTGAGGTTTTTTTGTGTTTTTTTTTTTTTTTTTTTGAGTTGATTATTTGTTTGTTTTAGAAGGAAGCAGGTAGGGGAGCCACTATAAAATCTGGAGATGGTTTTTAAAATTTATTTTATTATTCATCCACTTATTTATCCATGCCCTGATACTTCCTGATTCCAGAAAAGATCAAGAGAGGGGAATGCCAGAGTGTGTTCAGAGGCAAGTTAATGCATTATGCAAGAAGTTCCAGCAGACAGTTCAGACATTCAGGAGTCTCAGAGTAGAACTGAGCTGCTGAAGCACACGGAGCTTACTGAGCCCTGTGGCTGCAGTGCAGCAGCCTGTCATACTGAGTGCCACATTAAATTCCTTTGAATTTAAATCATGGCCTCTAACCTGCACTTTTCAGGTGTTACCACCAGGTTTCCTCAGAGCTGGTTCCAGAATGCTTTGTAACAAGGCAAGGTTTGGGTTTTCAGAGGTGGTGTTTTATTTCTTGGATAGTATCTCTTCGTTTTTCCATGTTTAGAGGAGTGGGAGAGCCACAGTTCTAGACCTTCTCTCTCCTGAATGTCAGCTCTCCATATTCCCTTCCTGACTCACTCCTCAGACTCCCAGCTGTGTGATCCAGGTGCCCCCAAATGAGAGGTGGCCTGCTGGACTCAGCCTCTTCCCTGCTCTAAGTTTGATTAGTCAGATTTAACCAGTATAAAAACGGTTTCATTCACCAGTTAGGCTGATTTAATGTTTTGACACATGTATATAAAAGAAAAATGCACATAGTATATATTTTAACATAAAGTTTCTACAATACTTGTACAAATATTCAATCCTTGTCAGTGATAACGCACTTGTACATAATTAATTTTTTCCTTGTGGAGGAATTGAGGTTTGGGGGTGATGGTTGCTTTCCCCTGGCCACATCAGGTGTCCAGAGTGTGCTGGAATAGGGACCAAGGATCTGTAGCTCACTCTTGGATCATCCATTCTCCATCCTGGACACTGAGGAAATCATCAGTTTTCCTCATCTGACTGCAAATGCTTAAAGGGTTGGAGTAACAGCACTGCCTGCATTGTTGGGGTTTAATTGTGCACTCAATTGAACGATCTAAGTGGAGAAGAATTCTAATAAAGAACAATTCCATTCTGAAAACTTTGCTTGTCCTCCCTCCAGATTTGGAGACCAGAGCACTTTGTCACTGGTGGGATAAGGGCTATAAAAGATGACATTCTTGCCATTATGAAGAAAATGTTTCCTGTTAGACAGTTTATTGCTAAAATGCAGCTCTAACTCTGTAATAATTGATTATGAATGTTCCTTTTATGAGCTGTTAGAATTGGTAATGCAGACACTACGTCTGGAATGAAAACATTTTAGCATTTCGAAATACAAATCTGGATCAAAATCAGGACTGGAGTAAAGATTTCACTATTCCTCATCTGCTGCATCTTTTATCCTTGCTGAAATTTGTAAAAACTACTCAGGAAGTTTTGGACACAGTGCCCAAGTATTAAATCCATTTCTTCCAATACTTGACCAGATGTAGCCATGGTTGCTGTGCTGTGTCCCAGCAATAAGAGATGAGAATTCTGAGGTCTCATTTGATGCAATGACTTGGCATTTTTGGTGCTAGTGGTTGGAGTTTTGATTCCTGTTGCTGCATGGTGTAACATGCAAAAATACTTGAGTGCTTTATGGATACAGCTGTATTTAATTTTTGTGAGCAGGTGTGTGACAAAGAGCTGATATTCTTGTATGCTCCTAGAAGCAGTGAGTTTTATTTTCATCTTTATGGCACTTGGTTTTTATATGTAGGGACTGTTTTGAGTCCACTGTCTAAGTTACTGCAACAGTTTAAGAATGGAGTTGTAAGGTCTGAGCCATGATTTTTTTCACCTGGGAGAGTTTCCATGGATGAAAGGCAGTGAAGATGTGGTTTGTTTCTGACTCAACACAATCCTTTTCCCCCCTGTTCCATTCCCCACAGCTCCAGCCTTTCACTCGTGTTCACTCATTTGTCCTTCAGCACTTGGCTCTCCAGAACATCCTCCAGTTATTCCATGGCTCTGGACATTTTAACAGGTGTGCTCTGCCACTGTAAATCCCCAGCACTGCCAAATCCAAATTTTAGCTGAGCTCTGTGGTGGTGTTCATCCTCATAACCCTTCCAGGACTATCAAAGATCACCCCAGAAACGATGGAGTTTGCTTAATTTCCAAAGGCCTGACCTTGGAAAAGGTGCCAGCCTGCAGAGCTGAGTGCTGGTTAGCTCAGGAGGAGGCAGCTGCTGCAGAGAGTTTGTGCTCAGATCTGAAGCAGGAGCTCCACATCTCCCAGAGCTGTTCCCAGTCTCACTGGGACTGACTGGAGTGGGTTGGAAATGTCTGCTGGGGGGCACTGGGGAGCACCAACCCTGTTCCCCTCCCCAGGGAAAGCTGCAGCTCTCCAGTGTCAGCAGGAATAACCTCTCCTGCTGCCCTGGCTCACTCGTGCTGCTGCCTTCACTGGGTTTGTGATGCTCATTTGATGTAACTCGTGGTGAGCAGTTTGTGATAAGGCTGGGACAAGTGACCATTGAAGGGTGAAGGTGTTGACATTCCCTTGTAATGTTTTTTATTTCCTGCAGATAAACAAGTCAGTGTGTGGAAGCTGGAGAAAGAGAAGTGTTCTGTTATTATATTTTCCTTACTTTGTTCAAATTACTTCTGTAGCTGTTCCAAATGCTTCACTGTAGCATTGAAATTATTGGATTGGATGCTACCACAGTGGAATAGGATTCTGGAATAATTCCCATTTTTTAAAACAATCCCTACCCAGGCTGTTTATTTCAGCACTAACCTGTCTATTCTTTGACTCACACTCTAGATGTACTGCTTATAAGCAACCGACCCAAGAATTGCAGATAGTCTGTGAAAAGCAATTCTCAATGTGAGATTTCTCCTCTCTACCCCCAGACCTTTTAACTCAGTGCAGCGATTAATGAATAGAGCAATTATTTATTTTCACCATGGGGTTCCATTATTAACCCAACCAGTTAAATTTCCTGACTTTGCTACAACAAGAGAAAATAATTTAAGTTGTGGAGATGAGCAGTGCCATTTGAGGGGCCAGCACTGAGCAGATTCCTGCACTGTAGATGACGGGCACATTCCTTGTAGTCATGTCTTATTTCTAAGTGAAAGGGTTTGGATGTGCTTAAGAAAATCAAATCTCTGAAGTCTTTATTTTTATTGCTATTATTTATTCTGATCTAGGTAGTCACAGTTTGTCTCCACAAAATGCAATAGCTATAAAATACTCAATGAAGTATTTGCTCCTTGGCAGGAGCCGGCTACAAACGTGATGGATTAAGCAGAGTGTGGCTGGCACCCAAAGAAATGCAGGAAGCAGCTTCCTAGAATACAAAGGTGTTTTTTAAGAGCTTGGAATTGGCTGGATGATGGATATCCCCAAACACCAGGACAAAGGCAGGGCCGGGGTATCCATGTGCAGCATCCACTGGCTGAGGGAGTTTCACTTTGGGGTTTGAACCCAGCGGCTTCTGCACCTCCCAGAGTTGGGCTGTTCCTCTTTGGAGAGGGCAGCCAGGGCTCTCCAGGGCTCTGCATCTCTGTGACACATGGGACAGCAGCACATGGTGCCATGAGCTTGTTAATGTACCAGGACAAGCTTTAATTCACCCTGGAATGCAGCAGAACCTCGCTATTTATGCTGGACTAGTGTGGAATTCAAAATACCTGGGTCTAGAAGATTGTGTCTGGAATACAAAATCCTCTTGGAAATATATTCTGAAGCTGAACTCTCAACTGTGTTATGTCTGGTGATCACTCCTAATGATTTTCCTTCTAAACACCTTGTTCAATTCAATCCCTACACTCCCTTCTTCCCTCTTAAATATGTTTTCCTCGTGCTGATTCTTGTACCCTTGAACACCCTTAAGGCTAGAATTTGGGGGATCTTGAGGTCTATGGAGCCTCAAAAGTGCTGCTAAGGATGTTTCCCCAAAATTTCAGTCCAGGCAATACTGATCCTAGAGTGAAGCCCTTTGGGATGAAGAGTTGAATATCCCCTCTGATGTCCTGGGAGAACAGTGTTCCATCTGTAATAGAGTGAAGGCTGTGGGAGAAATTATGTCATCACAGAGTAGCTTCATGAGTAAGTGAAAAAACCCAGAAGTCTGTGTAATAAAAGACAAAAACTGTCATGTAAAACTCTGGAGAAAAGGGAACTGAAATCTTCATGTTGTGAAGAAAGCAGTTAATAGTATGTTCCCAGAACTGGCTCTAAATGGGTTTCTGGTGAGCTGTCGGCCCTTCAGGAGTGGTGACATGACGGGAAAATCTCGGCGCTTCACAGCGCGGAGCAAAACCTGTCAGATCTTAAACGATTGTCTCGTAAAATTGCAGGGAGGCACCGAGCAGCACGGGCTTTAGGGCGGGCGGTGCAAGGGGGCAGGAGCAGGAGCTGTGCCGGCGCCCGCGCTCCCGGTGCCCGCGCTCCCGGCCGGAGCCGCTCCCGGGACACAGGCGCCCTCTGCGGGACACAAGCGGCGCTGCGGCCACCCACCCCGGGGGTCACGGACACGGGACACTGCCCAGGGCCAGGGGGACAGTGCCCAGGGCCACCTCCCCCGGGGGCACACGGACATAAGACACTGCCCAGGGCCAGGGCGACACTGTACAGGGACAGGCGGACACTGCCCAGGGCCACCTCCCCAGGGGGACACTGCACAGGGTAGGGGGCACTGCACAGAGCCACCTCCTCCGGGGAACACGGGGACACTGCAAAGGATCAGGGGGGCACTGTACAGAGCCATCTCTCTGGGACAAGGGGACAATGCACAGGGCCACCCTCAGGACCGGAGGACAGCTGCACAGAGTCGCCCCCAGGATAGAGGGACACACTGCCCAGAGCCACCTCCTCGGGATATGGGGACTCTGCCCAGAGCCACCTCNCTGCCCAGAGCCACCTCCTCGGGACAAGGAGACTCTGCCCAGAGCCACCTCCTCGGGACAGGGGGACACTGCCCAGAGCCGCCCTCAGGACAGGGGGTCACACTGCCCAGAGCCACCTCCTCGGGATAAGGGGACACTGCCCAGAGCCGCCCCCGGGACAGGGGGACAGCGCACCCACTGCCCGCGCTGCCGCCTCCAGGAATCCCGAGGGCTCCGGTGGGTTTGGCTTTGCGATCTCTGCCTCTGCTTTGGGGGTGGTTTTTGCATCTTCTGAACAAATGGGTGTCACTGCCCCGGTGATTAATTACTGAGTGTCCGTGGAGAGGCTGCGGAATTCCTGCGGCTGCCCTCCTCATCCTTCAGGCACTGCAGCGTTCTGTGGAAGGCTTTCCTCGCCTGATTCATGGAATGTGGAATGGTGGAGAAGAAAAGCCCTAAAAAAAGGGATAACTGAGACTTCAGATGGGAATTAGAAAAAAAGGAATCATAGAAACAGAGAGAAATGGAAGTAGAGGGGCTGAGAGTTTAGTTTTTCAAGTTGAGTATATTATGAACAGGATATCTGAAAAGTACTTGCTGGGACTGAGGAAAAGAGCAGTTCTTTATGTAAGAAATAGCACAGACCAATTAGTAAGAGTTTTTTTGTTGGATTTTTATTGATAAGTGTAGCAATATTATAATTTTTGATTAGAGTACATTTACTGAGAGTAATCATGTAATAGTCTGCTATCAAACTATGAGAAATGACTAAAGCTCTAATGAGATTTTAGTTTCCATGGATGCCCGTAAAAATAGAAGCAAAAAAGCCTTTCTGTCTTGTGAACTAAATCACTTTTGAGAGAGAAACTCAAAGCTGCTTGAGTGACTTTTGATTTGAGAGTGTCAGATTAGGGGAAAGTAGAAAGTCTGCAGGATTAGGAAGTCTCAAAGAATGCTCCCAGGGAGGGGGAGGGGAAATGATCCCAATATATCTGTTAAATTATGGCATTGTGTGCTATATCCTCATATTTGCAGAGATCAAGTGCTTGAGCTTAATCTGGTGTGAGTTGTGGTTGGATCCATCTCTGGATAAAAGCCTCTGTGCCACAGCTCTGGCTGTTCAGTTGAGTGTTATCCCACCTATCTAAAATATATTACTACTTCTATGCAGGCTTGAGGGTATTAACTTACTGTTTGCTCTCTGTGGTTGTTCCCCTGTAACTAAAATTTGTTTCCTAAAACGTTCACAAAAAAGGATGAAGGACGACTGCTGGTAGAGACAAAGTAAATGGATTTTCTAAATGGCATTGCTTACTCATGCTGAAAGCTTTTGTGGCATTTAAGTGCTGACAGCTGATGTAAAAAATGGCCTGTAGGATCCAATTTTGAGTGTTCAAAAAGTAAGTTTTATACCTATCCCACACCACTGAGTTTGTGTCACGCTGATTAAAGATTGCTTGACGTGGCAAGAAACAGTCTGAAGGTCTGCAGATCTTGGTGTAAAACAGAACTTGCAGAGTGGGGAATGGGGGCTGAGAAACCAGAGGGAGGGTTATTTGCAGATAACCAGCATGAAATGCTCCCACAGAGAAAGGTGACCTGCCATGGCCAAGGGTCCTCCTGGCTCTGTGTCCAGCCTTGGTTGTTCCTCTCCTGGCTGATGCTGCTGTGGAGAAATTATGGGACCATTCTTTTTTATGAAAACATTGTCCAACAATCTTTTTGTACAGTTTTCACTGAATTGTCATGAGAGGTTTACTGTGCTGGCAGGCTCCAAGTTATTAGTGGATGTTTTCTTGCTAGTACAATTCTCAGAAGATCCAAGTGCATGCAGCAGCCTGGGAAGAGCTAACTTTTAGCAGGCTTAAAGAGGCACTTGGCTATTTTAGACAATTCTACTTCTAAATTGTCTAAATTTAGTGTGGGCAGATCCCCTCATGCCTGAGAAATTTAGAGGAATTAAGGGTTTGATCCAAGTAATTAGTGATGCAATATAGGACCATAAATTAACTTAGTAATTCTAGAGCTGTTCAGATCCTTCTGGAGATCTGAAGATGAAATCCTGAAAGGTTCAGAAGGCAAATCTATGTACTCTGCATGAGCAGAATTATTTCCTTGCAGCCTCCTAGAGGACCAAATTTACACAGGAATTTACCAGAGGTGGATCTCTGTGAAATGATTCCCAGTGTGACACACAGGAGCCCTTTGAGATAATGAAATGTGTGTTCAAAATCCACTTTAAGCAGCAGATTCATTTCAAACAGCAACTTGCAGAAGTGGCTCTGAGAGGCAGCCACTGTTCGTTTACCATTTGATCCATGGCTGCAATAACAAGGTGTGCATGGATTATTATGAACTCTCACTAATTGTCCAGCAGTTTTGGGAGCTGTAGATCCCCATCCATTAAGATAATTGCCCATGCCACAATGAAAGATCACAGCAAAAGAAGCATTTCATGCCTTAAATAGCCAATTATATGTGATTTAAAGTACCATTGTTTGTACACGACCGTGGTACCCCAGGAAAGAATTGCACCCAGTTAGTTCAAATAGGGAAATGCTTGGAATATTCCTTAACAAACAAAGCTCTGCAAGGTAGTTTCCCTTCTACATGAGGAGGAAATATTTGCCCAGCTGATTTGTGGGACTCATCATTACATTGGCATCACCAGCATCTCCCAGCTGTCCCTGGCTGGGATTGCCCAGCTGGGAGGATCCTGCTGCAACCCCAGACTCCCAGACCGGAGCCAAGACCTGTCCCTGGAGGGGCTGGGTGAAAGTGCAGGGTAAGATTTGGCATCACAGTATCATCACAACCCATCATTAATTTACATTTTATCAAAAAGGCTCTACCTAAAGGTCATTTGATCTCTGATTTATGGTTCAGACTGGAGCATTAAGGAAATCTCTCTCTTTTTCTAAAAATGCCAAGAGCTGTTCCAGTCCCCCATGCCTCCCACCCTTCTCCTGCACTCTTGGGAGCAGCTGGGATGTGGGATGCTGGCTGATTGCTGATGCCAGGCTCGCTTCCTCATCCCCCTGGGACAGCCCTGCTGTGCTGAGGAGGAGTTGCCATTCTAGTTGGGGTATCTGGAGGATCCAGAGGCTGCAAACATCACAGTCTCCTGGGAAGAAATGATTTTGGACACTGGGCCATCAGATTTTTTGGGAGAAACATGCATTGCAAAGGCTG
>VWYE01012087.1:439629-600938 GCA_013398995.1 Alaudala cheleensis | reverse complement strand
GTGTGGTTTGAAGCTGGCTCTCAAAGGACTTGACAGAGACCGAAACGGTCTCACGGCAAGCTGGTATCAGATGTAATTAAGAACACAAACAGAGGCGCCGGCAGCAGCGCGTGCCCGCTAATGGCCCCTCAGCCTGCCTGCTGCCCTCGGGCTGGGCTGCTCCAGGAGCTCCCCGAATGTGTTCGCTTCCAAAATTCTGAAAGACTTAGTACATACCCAAAGGGCAAAAGTTTTATGGGGAAGTATTTTTGCCCTGGCTAATAATCTTCTTTAAGCACTAACCAAGACACTAATTCCAGCATCAGGAGGAAGACATGACGCAACAACCACTGGTAGAATTCATAAGCAAGTTGACTGCACTGTATTGCAAGGCAAGTAGAAAGATTTTTCAGTCAGGAAGAACTATAGATGCCTGTGATTCAAAGAGGAAACAGATGTTTTAATGATGATAAAGGGATTTTAATGCTATATGATTGTCTTTCAAACGGCCGCATTTGAGAACCTCCCATACAAAAACATCTTACAGCATTTACGCATATCTTTAATAAATGATTGCTGAATTGTCATATGAACGAGCATTTTTTCAGGTCACTTGAAAGTATATAAATAAATAATTTCGGGGGGGGGGGGAATATGGGAAACATAGGGAGAAAATATGCCTTTGTTATTTTCTTCAAATCAGGCTAAGAAAGAAATGTGAAAACTGTTCCTTTGATACATGAGGAAAATATATCACCTTGCTCAAAATACTTATGTAAGAAAGCAGGACCACAATGATACAATTTCTGCTACTTGCCTATTTTGCAAATATGAAGAAGTGCTAAACTCGTATTACTTCATCACTACTATCTCTGTCTGATTTTCATTTCTGAGGACTCACAGACTGACATTTATTTAGGTAAAAGCATAGCATCTGGTAGTTGTCACAGTATTTTTAAACAAGCATTTTGAGTTTAACAGTGTATAATGTGTATTGATTACTCACCATATCCATGAATGCCTCCTAAAGGGGAAATTATTCACATGCATCATGTTCACAGGTCTTCCAACATTAGTGTTTTCCTTGTCAGAATGATTTATCTGTTATGGTATTCATAGATGCATGCCAGAGCAACTGCATGAGCAGTCAACAGCAGGGATTATTGCAAGAATTACTGTAATCCACAAAAAATAAAAATTCCCAGGATCCAGTGAAAGACTTCTCACAGGGTTTTCTAGGTACACGTCCATCCATTTATGCACCACTTGCTATTTTAAAAAAAACATTAAACTAATCAGTATACAGAAACTGTTCTGACAATGCCAACAGTTTGCCTTGATAAAAATCCAAGTGCTTTGACTGTGAATTAAAGCATCTTCATATGCAGCATTTTGGACAGTTGGAAAAGGCTAGTTAAAAGATAGTTTCTTGCCATCTGTGCCAAATCAATGTTTAGGGAGAGATGTGTAACTTCAGATTGCTTTGCCATGTTCAGAAATGAATACTGCTTTTTCTTCTTTCTTAGACACATATTCAAGAACGATCAATTTAATGCAGTTTTCCTTTCTTAGGAGCTTGGGGGACAGGAGGATGTTTAATAGCCTTGTACAACAACCCCAAACTTCTTTCTGAATTTGATACTGTGACTTTGTTTCTTCAGCTAAGAAAGAAGGAAGGACGTATGTTTTTTCCACTCCATATGACAGGACTACAGTTAGATACCATCAAGGGATATGATCATGTCATGATCAAATTCATTTTTGCTGTCTAACCCCATAATAAGGCTGCCTGCTCCCTTTAAGTGAAATGACTAAGCTATTGACTCTCACTGCAGAGTCTAGTTCTGTTTTGATATTATACTGTATATAAACCCACGTGCATCAATTTGTACGTTGCAAAACGAAAGCAAAGCTATAAGTCCCGTGTTACCTAAGCATTCTTTCTCTGCTGTCCTTTTTTCCCAATTCAGCTCCCAGACAGTAGTTATCACTCCTTACGCTCTGGCAAACATCCTCGGGAAGATTCTTAAGCCCAGGCTACAGAGACGGCATCTATTTTGAAGCAATGCAGAGTCAACAGGCTCACACTCCCCTTTCCCGGGCTGCTGGTCTCCTTGCCCAGCAGCAGCCGCCGCGGCAGCCCCGGACAGTGTCGGGCTGCGTGGCACGGGTCCTGCAGCAGACTGGGCTCGGCTGCGGAGAGGGCTCTGCCTGGCAGAGGCTGTGCTGGCGTCAAGGGGGCCCTCTAGGTGGGTTCTCCCGGCACCGCGCAACCTGCCCTGCCGCTCCCACCCGCCCGGGATGGAGGGGAAGGACGGGGCACTATGGGAAGAGCCGTCCTTAGGACGGCCCGTGCCTCCAGGGTGACAGAAAGCACCGAAAATTTTGCATGGAAGTGCAAAAATCTGCAGGAAAAGAGAGGCGCAGGAAGCAGAGTTCACCATGTTGATCTGTACCGAGATGTAAAAGATTTCTGGACTTTTATACTTCGGCATACCCAGAGCATACATTGTTTGCTTGCCATTCTTCTAAATGGTTTACGCTGTACTAAGGCTTCTTAAACTTCTAACGACTCCTTGCCCTTTTGGACAGGAAATCCTGCAGTATGGAAGCCAGCTGCAACTTCAATGACATTAAAACGTGTGATAAGACTTTGTATTTGATTAGGGTGTGGGTGAACTTGGGAGTAACACGATAAGCTATTGCACGTCACATTTGTATAGATCCTATTTCCTTAAGATCAGATCTGTTTCTTGTCACAACCCTATTCTACAATACCCCAAATTAGCTCTAGCAGATTTCATGCCACTCTGAAGAAAGAATAAAATATTAAAGTACTTGAATGTCACAGTGTATTGACAGTGAAATGGCATTTATTTCAATTCAGTAATAAAAAGGGAGTCTATACTGCTACACAGATTTTTATATTACAGAATACTTGTATATTACTGATATTACTACTTGTTGGAAGACTTACAGCACAAAAATACAACAGATTACAAAATTTAAAGGGGCTCTGTCATCATTTGTGTTCTACTGCTCTATACAGAAGGTGAGATTTCTGTCATTTAAGTACAACCATGATAGAAAGCATACTCTGAGAATTAGAAATAATGAAAATTAAAATTTGCGCTTTGCACTAAGATGCTACAAAACAAAATATATAATAGTTCTGTAAAAATAAATATTTAGTATGACTTTAAAGGGACCTGGTAAGGTGTTATAACTATGTTATGTTCATGCTTTATGTAAAAAGCACCCCTATACCACACCTCCCAATTAGTGTGGCAATTATACCAAAGACATTTGAAGAGAATATAAACAAAACTCTAAAAGCTGCAACATCACATAATAAATCTGAATATGAAGAAAAATCATATTTATTCCAATTGTCTACTGCTTTCTGTAAGCTGGATAAACCTATTATGAAATATTTACTGTAGCAAATGCTACACAAATCTCCACCATCATTACTATTTCATATTGCACTTATCTCACTGCATACTTGCCCGATCACTTGCAGGCACTGACATTTTCAACACTACACTTACATAATGACTTGTGCTATCTTGAGAAATAGCTTCTCAGCACTGACCTGTCACTTACCGCATTTGAAATCTGTAAATGAGTCTATTCTGCATATGTGTTACAATTTCTCTGTATTTCTTTAGTGTTAAGTTCAGCACAAAGCATAGCGCCCATTGACTCAGCTAATTTCATTCAGAAGCAAAGTTGCAGAAGGAGTGTGGGCGTATACAAAGTTACTCTACAGTATTACACACCAGTTAACTCACCAGCAAACTGGCATGCACAATACATGGGCTTTCCAGAGCAGGGATAAATTAAAGCCAGAGAATTTGCCCAGTAAAATTGGTTGCCTTGTGAAATTCTTCCTGTTCAAGCCCATAATAACTTACCAACCACCCTGCATTAAACAAACAAACAAACAAACAAACAAAACCCAGCACCAAAAAACAACAAACAACAACAAACTACAACAACAAAACCCCAAAAGTTGGAAGCAGATTTTAACTTGACTCCCTGGTTACCAGAAGAGTGCTCTGACCACTAGAATTTAGGCTATACAACAGTGCAGTCCATCATCCCCATTCAGGCAGGATCTCGACTGGGCATGAGGAAGTTGGATGCAGGATGACATAGACACAAACAGAAGTGTACAAATGATTATGACTCTTCCCTGATGTGGAGGAACCCTAGATTCCAGTCCTTATACAAAGTATTCTTGAGTATTTTCCACTAAAGTTAATTAGGACAAAGTATGTTTGTAGCAGGAACCAGATTATCTGGAAGCACTTCTCACTTCCAATAATAGCTGCATTGGAATACAGAGTGAGGATCCATCCTCCTTCTCTCTCATAATAGTCTTGGGAATCTTTCAGTTCTTGTTGCCCACTGAAATATCTAAAGAGGGAGGATTAAAGAATATGACCTATAAACCTTATTTTTAATTAGCCTATTAACACTGCTAAATTGCAAGCACCTTTCCAGTCTGTTTTTTTCAGGGAAAGAGAACCAAAGAGAGGATTATTTGTGTCTCCATTTCCATGTAGTCTTCCTCCCACAACACTCAACTTTTCAGAAAATACCAGAAAATTCACTTAAAAGTTGATTGAGGTCTTTGTCTGTTAAACTGAAGTCCTCTAGAATATTTTCTTTGTTCCTCTCATAGATGCAAATGCACTAGCAGACACCAAAGGAAGAGTTTACCTTGTGACATTTCTGGCCATTATCCTGCATAGAATGGTTTGGCTTGGAAGGCACCTTTAAAGGTCATTTAGTCCAAACCCCCTGCAATGAAAGGACATCTGCAACTTGATCAGGTTTTTTAGAGCCCTGTCCAACCTGATTTTGAATGTTTATAGGGATGGGCCATCTACCAGCTCTCTGGGGAATCTGTTCCGGTATTTCACATTGTAAAAAATTTCTTTCCTACACTTGTTCTGAATCAACTCCCTTTTTTAAAAAAAACTTGTATACTATGTCCTATCACTGCTCACCTTTCTAAATAATGACAGTGCTAAGAGAGATAAGAACTGTTCTACCAGTGTTAGGTTTTTAATATAAAACTCAACAAAACAGTGAAAATTTGTAATACAGACATACTCATGCTGAGAGGAAAACTGCACCAGGGGCATATAGGACTAATATTTGTATGCTTAGACTGAGTCCAAATTTTCCAAAGAGATCAGTTTAATTTACTGCATCTTTTGAGTTTTACAAAATGGGGGCAAACAAAAGTAATTGGATCAAATATTTTGCTTAAAATACAGAAGTACACAGGGCAATATATGTGTCTGGAAAGACAAAAGTAATGCTGAAATGTAATGCTTAAAGTAATGCTGAAAAGCAATCTCCTAATATGAGTTTCCAGAAGTTTCATCAGTGTCAATATTAAATAGTTATAATGACCAATGGCAGATTTTTTAAGACTGTGGAAGATGAGCTGGTGACTTAAAACAGTAGATTCTGGGCAAGTATCAATTGAAAAAAAAATTGCTAACATAAATGACCAGTGCAGAAGGTAATTTCAAGCTTAGGAAGAAGGCTGAAATAAAAATTCTTATAAAAAAAAAAAGGACAGCATTTTTGCATGCATTTTTAAGGGAAAAAATGTAAAGAGATTATTTAAAACAAAAGGAAGAAGTGAAAAAAATAACAGTCACCTAAGTCCTCATATATACTCATCTGCAATATTATGGAAATATAATACATGGATGTGAAAAATCTCTGCATTTGGGATTAATTTCTATATTTTGAGTGTTAGGATGCCATCATTATCTATAAACTTTCCATGAAGACCATCTAGATTAAAATATCAGTGTGGTTAATGAAATGGTAAGAAATGTATCCCACTGCACATAGTCGAAGGAAATCATCCAAATGATAGGTCTTAAGTCATACAAGGTCGCCACAACTTGTCTTCAGTAATAATAGCATAGAAAGTAAAGGCACGAATTCATCTCATCAGAATCCTCATCAGAGTGAGCAAATAAATCTAGTGAGCTCCTAAAAATATTTTAGACTTCTTTGCTCACAAACAAGTGTTATATTAGTGTATGTCAAGAAAAGAGATTTAGGATTTTGTCCTGTGTTGGTCCTCTGCCATCTGCCCTGAAAGGAAATTAGCTCTCTATTGGACCCCCTTCTGGAGTAAGGAAACTGGATATTCAGAAAGAAAAACCTGTGCAACTTAGAAACACTTGCTACAAGCAGTCCAGATAACAGTAGTTTGTCTCTATTCTTCCTATACAGTCTTGTTACAACCCTACAGACCTTCCAGCCCCAGATATTTTCATGACAAATCACAAGACAAGCCACATGTACTTGGTGTCATGCTATAGAAACATCATCCCAGTGGGCTCTGACAGTGTCATATGATTTCAGACACTTTGAACTGAAAAATGACAGAAAATTTGCTTCCTGTACCCAGAGAGGTCTAAATGAGCATTATGCAATGGGAAAATAACCCACACCACAGAACTTGCCCTGAGGGCTTGAGAGCTTAGAGTCATAATTATCTCATTGAAATGACTACTAAAAGAGAAAACTTAAAGAAACATATAGTTCACTTTTGAACAACAATCATGAATTAGGTAATGTTTCTAAGAGCTTGCGGCTATCCCTTAAGAACAAAAAGAGCTTTATCAAGTATATGTTTGCTTTGAAAATGATGTGCTGAACTATAAATGTAATTTGAGAAGAACATTCTCCATCTAAGCCCCAGCCCTTTTTGAAGTCCAAAGAATCTTCAGGTCAAAAACTTTGAAAAATGAATATTTTATGTGTCTTCTATTAAATTCTTAGCTTGTTCTGTGTCTTTCTCTTTTCCCTTCAATTAGAGCAAGAGATTTTTTCAGGCAATCTCATTTTAAAATGTAAAATCTTCTTAGGTGTGTAAAAAATAGTTCTTTTCCTCATCTCATTTGGCAAGCATCATTTGTTATACTTTTGTTGTGCCGTTTATGTCTTATAACTGATATAAAAAGATCCTTAAGGTTCCATAGATTTAAACTAGCATAGAAGGAGTGGTATGGAAAAGAATGCCAGGGCATCTCAGGGTGATTAAACTATTTTTTGATCTCATTTGAAGAGAAACAATCTTGCTGTCCTGAATACCACTGATATGTGAAACCTGAAGAAAAATAAATGTCCTTCATAGCAACATACTTCCCTAGATTAAGCACCCCTGGTTCTGCGCAAAGACTCATATCTTACTACTGCGTAAGAAAGTGTTCAGATGCCTTAAAGATCATTCCAAAAACATAATCAGAAACTTTACATCTATGCAAAAGAAATGTAAATAAGAGGTGCAGGTTATTGTTCTCTCTTTTCCCATTGTACCCTTTTTCCTCCCCACCAACTGACCAATGAATCTTTGCCTTTAAAAAACCAAGGAAAGCAACTATTTTAGTTTGCTGATAGAATTCATACTTAACATGTTAAAATGAGTGACAGTTTAGACTCCTATTTATCAAGTTGTTTTGCCTCCTATGTCGTAGCTATCTTTCTTTTGGGCAGAAGCAGAGCATGAGCTCTCTGTAAAGAGTCATGTTACTGCTGAATATGGACCTGGTAACACACTCTTACTTTGGATGTCTGCTGTGAAACAGGAAGTGACTTCCAGTAACCAAAAATTCTAAAATTTTACCTCGTATTAGATATGACTAAAATTCCCAAAGACAGTTTGGCAGCAGTTATTCAGGAAAACAAATTGTTTTCACTACTGTAAAATGGAAACAATGAGAAAATTATGGCTTTTTTTTATTTCTATAGTGTTAGCAAACTAAAGTCTGATTAAATACATTTCCAGCAAGTAGTCATGACTTGTTTTATAATATGGAGATTATTGTGCTTTATTTTGGTCAACTGCATTTCAAATAGAACTTAGTTCAGAGTACTTGAATCTTAAATGACAAGGTAGGATGAAATTTTACTTTGTAATACTTTTTGTTTGATTTTTTACCATATCTGGTAATGTTTGCATTCACTGCTCTGTTCCACATTAGCTTGGTAATACAGTTTCTTCCTGTATTACCAAGCATCATATGTTATTCTGAACATAAATATATTTTGTAAAAGGAATGTTAAATGCCTGAATTGAACAATTCAGCTATGGTTTAACACAAGAAATGGAGAAAAGTAACTTTTCTTGACAATTCTTGTGTAATCTTCATTAGACATACCTTTTTTTGTTGACACTTCCTATCTAAGTAGTTTCTTTTCTGGGATGGGGAAGGAAAAACATTGGAATGGGTGCATGTAAAACATAGGACAATGCTTTGTGATATTTTTTGCTGAAATGTGATTTCTCCTAATATATCTTCTATTTCTATTAAATACGCTTTTCAAATGAACAGTTCAATCAACTAAATTTCAATTTATGATTTATAATATGGTTTAGACATTTGAATAATCTTAATAATCTCAAAAAAACCTTTCTGAAGATCAAAGTTGTAGACTCATTAGAGTGATCAAAATTGTTAGAATCATTCATTACCCATTAAAAGAATTCTGCTTTGTCTGAAGTTGTTTATTCATCAAAATTTTTCTTGTCATTTTTCAGATGGAAATAGATGAACTGCAATTCTTTTCCTCTAAATAAATGAAATTTAATATTTTCTATGTGAGGATTCTTTGAACTGTTGATACCTTAATGAATTTTACAATTTTTATTATTATTTTTATGATAAATTACCTAGGTTTTCCAGCTTTCTATCAAATTAGATCCTTTGATATAGCTTTTCTGAAAAAAAAAGAGAAATTATCCATATTACTATTTCTTTCTGAAATCTGAATATGAAGTTGGATATTTGAGAAGTAATGTACAGTAATGAATTTAAATCTGTCAAAACCTTCAGGCCTTGAAAATCAAGCCATTTCAACATTGAGATTATGTCATAAAAAAGGTTAGCCATTATGGAATTAATATAAGTAGTGTTGAGTCGCTAAACTTGCCTTTCAGTTGTGGTCAGCCTATGCTTATTGTCTTCAGTACACTTCCTATTTTCTTTCATAGTTTCAAAAGACTTCAGGACGTCAAACGTGTAAGCTTTGCATTCCTTCCTACTGAACTATTGCAAGTTCCTGTAATCTGATTCTTCTCTATAGTGGAAGTCTTGCAACACTGAGTCATATGAAAATGTCACTAGTGCACTCCATGAATAAGAGTACTAAGTGAAATGTTTGAACTCTAGTAGCATTTTACTCAGGAAATAATACTACCTTCTTACAGTCCTTTTTTTCTTCTGTTACTACCTCCTAATCTGCCTTAAAATTCTTTACTTATACTCATGTTTTCTATTTTAAATAGCAATTCCTCAAGTACCATCATAAAAAAATCAGCTTTATGAGTCTACCTACTATCCTGGCTGTAAAATAAAGTTGCAGACAGCAAATTAATTTTGTAAACACAGAACAATTGTATCCAATTTTATATTTGTCTTGATGGCTAGTAATTCTTCAAAAGTCTTCAAAACTTTTTTCTTTCTTAAATGAGAAAGGCTGTGTACCTGTCTAGATCACTCCTGGTATCTTAAAATACATGTAACATGTTTAATATTATTCTGTTCCTGATTTTATAATCTTATTAACAATCCCTACTATAAGAGGGAGATTTCCTGTACCAGTTCTTTCAAAGTTCTTCAAAAAAGATCATCCAGTCCCCTTAACTTAAGAGCATTATTGCCTGAGATTTGTTTCCAGATAATTTTTTGTACTTTAGATTTAAATACCTTTGTTCCTATTATGTCTCATGCATCTCTTGATGCTTAAAATAATTTTCCTTATAAGAACTATACATCTTCTGCTTTCTGTTCATTCATTGAATATTGATAAAGAAATAGATTACATTTATCTTGTCAGACTATTCAGCCCCTACCATATTTTACAAATTTTTCTATGCAACCAAACATGAGATGTTTCTCATATTATCGTGATTCCTGTTACTGGTTCCAGGAAATATACACCCAACACACTTTTTTTGGCTATGTGGAACATCTTCCTTTTTATGTTCAGTATTATTTTCAGTTCATCAAAATGCAATTCCCCTGCCCCTACCAGTGGGTGTACAGATCCCAGAGAGCTAATCTCTGCAAGCTGACACTTTTTTATTTTCTCATCGACTTTCCATATGTCTCTAGAACCAGTTCAACAATCTCCAGGGGTCTGCAGATCACCTTTCATGCAGAAATATATAATACTGTCCACCCACCTTCACACACATGTACTGATAAGTACTTCTTTAGACAGGAATTATCCTTATAATTACCTTTTGTACACATGTGCTTATTTTCCCTCTTTTCAGTTGTGGCCAAACCATGAATTTGTGATTGTGTATTCTATGTCTGGCAATTTCTAGCACTAAGTGACAACTTGTATTCTGACAAAGATACATACATTTCTAACTTGAATTAGAACACAAAAACTAAAACTCATAATTGAAAAGACATTGAAGCCAGAGTCAACTTCTTAAGTAAAAGCTGTTTAAGAATTACCACATGATTTACATTTCTGAGTGCCCAAAGGAAAGCTAATTCAGATAACAGTTCTGTTTCCTGGCTACACAAAATAGCAAAAAAACCCTAGACTTTATTATAATATTAAGAGATTCTCACTGTCCCAGGGATAGTATACAGAAGTATAGATATTTGCTGAATGAAAAATTGTGTGTGCATATGTAGCTGGGATGTAGCTATGGACAAGTAATTAAGTATTTTATAGTTACATAGAACCACAGATCCTTAGGGTTATTAGGAAACAGAAAATACAAGATCTTTATCTCAAACAGTTTACAGTCCTAAAATATGTAGAAAACAGAGGGAAATTATTATTCATTATATAGAGAAGTAGACTAAAACATTCTTAACAGAAGCAGAATAATAAGCTGATTATAAAGTACTTAATGAGATTTATAAGATTAATATGGGCCAATATTCCCTGTATACAAAGCCATTCTTAGTTTCTTTTTAATTTATTATTTAAAGGAGTACAATAAAGAGCAAACATGTGACAATCTAAGTAGTAAACCTCTCTGATTTTCAGATTGAAGTACAAATTTGCATGAGATTATAGCAGCCTTTTCTAAAGTTTGAAGTCCAAGTCCTACTGCATTTACACCACTGAAAATGCTGAATACCATGGCATCCATGGTGTTAACCAATAACTGTGTGATTGTGAAAAAACAGAGAAGTTCTGAAGCCTCACTGATTTTTTCCTCAAACATATTTGGGAGAAATGGAAGTCTTCCCTCATGATATACCTCAGCCTGTTAAAACTATAATGCTTAGAAACTGCCACTCTTAGGAAGCACACAAAACATAAAAACATGCCTTCTTTTTCCTATATACTCCCAAAGTTTTGAAGAAGACTCCTAAATTGAGTGTCTGAGGCAGAAAACAACTTCAGGTGCTTTAGACAGCTCAACTACAGACTCGTCTCTTTCAGTCTACTGAAATGTTCTTCAGAGAAATCCCTCCATTTTGCAAAGTATTTAAGTCAGATGAAATGGTGAAATGTGATAGGACCCATACACTTAAGTCAGATATATATTTGATGTTTTTGCAGGATCAGTTGAATCTCGGCCTAGTTCTCCCTTATCCCTGAAGACCAATGGCAAGGCATTGCACTATCTCCTAATTTACATACTAAATTTAAGATCTAGTGAAGGGAAGCTGAGAATTAAATTATTACTGGAAACATAAGACACCTATTTGACATTTGATTTTTTTTTTTTTTTCTTGCATTTGATGACTGAAAAAAGGAACATGTCACTGGTACAAAGGCAGACATTGAAAAGCCCAGTCAGAAGATTTGGTCTCTAAAGTCACACCCTCTGGTCAGTAGCTAGTAACACTTGGGAAATTTGGAAAGCTCTCATGACATAGATTGCTTTTCCAGTATTTTGCCAACATAACCCATGAGAAACAAGGAAACATTTTAGCATTATGGAAAGCCAAGGTAGCACTGATTGAACACTTACTCATCATGCTATATTTGGGCCATAGTAACTGCACTGCTTTTGCTATTTATTAAAAAATACAGATATTAAAACAATGTCTTAGTCAAGTATGTCTACAATGTAGACAAAATCTAGGAGATTAGAAGAAAAGATTAGTCAAACAATAGATACATTTTAAATCTATTTTCCCCCAAGTATACATTTTCCAGACTTACTTTTAATCAAAGTTATTAGAACACTATTATTTTTCTGGTACGCTGGTAAGTAACCATAATTCCTCTAAAATCAAGTATTAAAAGCTCTTAGTATGTGTGCCTTCACATGAAATTCTCCAGTAAAGTTGAATATTGGATAAATTCACTAAAATAGAGAAGAAAAAGAGCATACTTTCAAAGTTTGTTTTCAAAACTGGGCAGATAATTTTTGGTAATTAAATGGAACAAAAATACCCATCTGAATAAAACCCAACTATTTTTTCCTGAGAAAGTGATCCTCATAACATGTATTTTCTGGAGGCTCTGATTTTTTCTCTCTATAGCTTCAAAGCTTGTGTGTATGAAGAAACACAACAGATGTTATTAGTCACATAGGCCATACGCTGATTTTTCTGAGTAAATGATATGGTCCTTAAAGTTGGATATGCTTACACTCTCAAATATTCTCCCTCAGTTAATGTAACTAACTGGAGACAACACCAACTCACTATTCCCTAAAAAATGTTAATGAAGTTATACACATAATTTCTTACTACCCTCAGGATTTGCATGTTAAAATAATGAACCACTAGTCCAAGTCAAAGGCATTTGTTGTGCGAATTAGGCAGATAACTCAGTGGGGCAGTGATCTTTAGAACACAACATAGAAGCATGACATGCTTCCTATTGCATATAGTAAGCTAAAACTGAGAAGCTACTGAATGACTTCTTCAAAAAACAGTGTCTTAGGTTACCAAGTAAATAAACCTGTTACCAAAATGCAATATATAATTACAACTAAAGCCTGATGCCAGCACCTGAGTATTTTATTATCTTCTCATAACGTTTTGTCAGGTACTAACTTTAAGCTGTTCCAATACTGAAATACATAGAAAATTGTTGCTTTATTGTTCTCTTCAATTTATTAATATACTTCACTGACAGTTTGTCCAGAAGACTAACAGTCTCTAGAAAATAGTCTATAGAGAAAAGAATGCATGAATTTTATATCTTGAACTTGACAGGGGTCAAACATATCTTTCATATTATTTTATGGATCTCTGTTATTATGACCAAAAGTTTACTACTTATAACTAGCTATAACATCTGAAAATTTTCAATATTGTCAAGGGAAATTGAGTTGCAAAATGGCTGGAAAAATTGTTCCAAACATTCATTTAAATCTATGTTTAAACTCTGAAACAGACTACTTGAAAAATTAAGATTTTTTTCCTGGCTGTTATTTGATCACTTGAAAGGTCCAGGTGCAATATTTTCTTACTAAAAAAAAAAATGAATAGAAGTTTTCATTTCCCAGAAAAAAAGGTGAAGGCTCAACTAATATTTTTCAAAACTAGGAGAATAACAGAGTTACCTAAAGTAAGTAACATTTGAAATTGTCCTCTAAAGGGCTCAACACAGAGCAGCTCCAGAATAGGAATTGGAAAATGTTGAAAAATCAGGCTAATTGACTATGCTATCAACACTGAAACCCAGGTTTGATTTTTTTTTTTCATTAGAACATGACATATTAAATTAGCAGAGAAAACATACCCAACATAAATTGCCAGTTGCTACTTCAAGAATGAGATATCTGTTGTAGATTTCATCTGCACAGAAACTATGACATCTGTATGGAAAAAAACACTAAGTCCAAGATTACCTGCTCCTCTTCTCAGTCTAATCCTTAGAAAGCAATACAGAAATGGGCATGAAATACCCAGTTCTATTATTTGACCAGTAGGTACCTTGTTTGCTTATTCTTTAGAGCTCACAACTGTACTTGCTTTTATATTATTTATTCTATGGAATAAAAATTTGAAAATGTCTGAAAACATGGAAAAATCTTTAGATTCGCAAGCAATACAATTCACAGGAAATTTTCAAACTTATTTTACAATTATTCTTGGAGCAATAAGTATTTAAAATAAGTAATGTAGTCATTGTAGCATAAACATATGGCATAAAATCCGTATTTTCCTTGACGTCAAGAAGCAATGTTATGTTTAATTGAAGAAGATTTCTTATCTGAGAACTGGTGCACTGTAATAGACCCAAGTGGAATTTCTAATGACAAATCAAGTGACATGACATCTTGGCATGTAGATTTTCTATAATTAATCCAGGATGGTTAAAATTTTTACTTGCAGCCACTAGTGTATGTTGACACAAAAGCATGTTCCAAATATTTTTGCATAAATTTGTTAGAAAGTAAATGACAGAAATTGAAATTCAATGAAACATCATTTCAAAATGCATCAACTGGTTGAAATATTCTTATACCTTCTATTCTAGGATGTTTCATAGGCCTGTGGATATCTTCAGAATCCTTAATTTACAGTTCAATTCAATTTTCATTTGGTCTTCTTACATTTCTCTGTGCTAATATTTCAGCAGTACACAGATACCTTCTACACATAAGGAATTACGTGTATATATGTTCTTATGCCAGATAAAAAATCATTTTAAAGGCTTTTATAAAAACATTATTCATAAATATTGTCAAAAAGGATGACAGAAAGCCTCAATATAATTTTTTTTATTTTAGTATTGTACAGTACCTGATCTATCCTACACAAAGAAATCACTCCCAGATAGCACATTTTCAATCTCATTTAGATCTCTTACGTCACTTTGCAAAGATTAATTATTCTTCATAATGTGTTTTAGAGATGTAAGTCTATCTGTGACTGCCAAATGTAATTAATCTAGTTAATACACCAACAGTGCATGTAATACTGTTCAATAATAAATTCCTTTGTGATACTTATATGAGTTTGATGGCCAATTGCAATTAACCAGTAGAATATGCTATTTTTAAACTGTGACAAGCTTCCTGGAAAATCATTTCATCACCCTTCATAAATTTTTTAAAGATTCTATATGTAATATAGAAAATGGAAAAATATCTGAACATGTTAGAAATTAGTATTTAGTAGCATTTTACTAACTAAAGACTTAATATACAATCAGCAAGGTTTTCATGAGAAAAAAATATTATTTAAAATATTTTTAGACTATCAGCTCTTAATACATTTCTTAACAGAGCTGAAGACTGTACAGAAGAGCAATTCTTTGTTTTCAGAAAGTAGTCCTGGAACTGGGAACTCACATGCATATAACAAGGAAGATCCTATGACAGGTAGTGGTTTTTATTAGCCAGGCAGTTAATACCACACACCTCAAATTATTTTATAAAATTTCAGAATCATTTGATAGAATGTCTTTGGGTTTGGGCAAGGAAATTCTATGGAAACAAGCTGCTTCATCTGCTCTAAATTTATCGTGATGTTCTAAACATTGGAATCATTTGAACATTGGAAACATTTAAACATTATGGAATCCTATTACATTGACCCAGATGAAGTATTTAGACAGGCCCTCTTTTTATACCAATGAAAAGACAGCTGTCATAAGATGCCTTAAACATTCATGTTTTAGCTATGAAGCTGGTGGCAGTATTGAAACCAGATGTATTCAGTCACATCTGAAGTCACCCTAATGCAAATATTCATTTTAAAATATATCAGTACATAAGATTTTTGAAGAGCCTAAAGATGTAAACAAATCTTGTAAAATTTGAGGCATGTTCTTAAGGAAGGCATTTTAGATAAGCCTACATTCATTTTTCTAGGAAGTATACTTTTTACATAGATTTTGTAATTTTTTTCATTATTCATAAAAAGCTTTTTTTTTCATAAAATTCAGTTTAATTACAGCACAAATGCAAGGAAAATATAATTAAGATTTGGGGAAAAATTTATTAGCTTGTCATATAAGAACACTCCTTCCTCCCTCCAGCTCTAAATCACTATATTTTTCCTTAGAAACTCTTAAAAGTTCTAGAAAGTAGACTCTTTGTTGGAGTTTTATGAGTGTTCATATGATAAAAATTTCACAAGTATATAACATTTCTGTACAAAACTCAAGGCAAGATCTGGAGGACACAGAATGAGCATTCTCTAAAGTCATAGTCCATCTGCATACATTCACCAGAAGTTGTGTAACTTTCAGGTCTCTAGGGAATTTATAGGCACACACATAGATAGGCCAAAGTAGCTGAAATACCATGATCACAACTATGTTCAAACTATGCCTGGACTGTCTGGTAATTAGCTCACAAGCATATTGAAAAGAAAGCTCCTAAATAATAACACATTTATTCCAGAAAAAATAACGATCTTAAACATCCAGTGTGCAAAAGAAATTATAAATACACAGACTTCCAAAAGTAGAAACCCTTACCCATGATATGGAAAAGATTCTGGCACAATTGAGCAAAGCATGCAAAAAGGTACTGTAATGGTATTCTGCAGCTTGTGGCATGTCTGTAAAAATGGAAAATATAAATTGGCTGTCTTTCTTTTGAAGAAAAGTAAATAAATTCTCAGGCAGATCAGTCAGTTCTGGTTTACTGTTGTTTTTTGTTTGTTTTGTCTAGGTTTTGTGTGTGTGTGGGTTGTTTGGTTAGTTTGTTTTCAATGTGGAGAGACAAGCAATGCTTCACTGATCAACATTTATACTGAGCTGAAGGTCAGACTGTCAGCATTTCTGCAAGCTCATATATCTGAATTAATAATTGTCTTTCAGGTACTGGTGAGCTACAAAATCATTGCAATGCCATTTAGAATCACGGAGGCATAAAACAGACCAGGTTGTAATGGACTTCAGAAGATCACCTTGTCCAATCTTTCTTGGGAAAGAAAACTTGCATTTGGTACAAAAAATAAAAAGAAAAAATTGTTACAAAGCAGAATGGAGGAGCTGGAAACACAAAAAAATCTTTTCTTATTGTTATTATCATTGTTCCCTGGAATTATCTGTTTGATATATAAAGTATTTCAGTCCTTACATTTTAAACCTGGGAGAAATCACTATAGGCAGAATTTTTTAAAAAGAAACAAAGGTCGACAAAGTCTAGCTCATTAATTTTTTCACTTATCCCAGTAAAATGTTGTTTAAACTTTTCAGTTGCTTGCTTGTTTTTTCTTTTGGATTTGAAAAGGTTTATTTTTGTTTTGTGGGACTTTTTGAGTGATTAATTTTAAAAAATCTTTATATATCTTCCTAACTTTGTACAGTGATGGAAGATTGCCATAGCTTTCCCTTCCAGGTTAGAAAACATATAAATATTAAGTATTTCAGTGCTGTGTTTTTTCCACACTTAATATTAAATAATTATTTTGAAAATTATCCAATAATGTCCTTTATAGGGTGTGGTGTGGTTTTGTCCAACAGTGTCTGCTCAAAGCTTTGGTGCAGGTAAATTGCAGAATATGCTGTTCTATATGGGTAATAAATTCAAGTCCTTTCACCACCACCACCAACAACAACTTCTCAACAACAAGATGAATCTCTGTCATAAGGGTTTACCAATAAACATATTCAGGTAAGAATACCTTAGTATCTTTAAATATAAAACTGCTCCTATCTAGTCCTTTGATAAGTCCTGTACTGTAGCAATCCTGTAGATGACATGAAAATATTCTCACTATTTCTAAATCATTCTTTGAAACATCTGTGGACTACATTTTTAAGTAATGGTATCAAAAACGGGACAGTATTCTGGTTGTGGTCCCCAAGTAACCTCAGACACAAAGATTCAAACTGTGAGTTTGTCTAGCTCCACACTCAGACCTTTTGATCCATACACATAGAGGAGTAAGATACACATAGAGGAACTTTCTTAGCTACCAACAATGTTGTCACCTGCGACACTGCCAGCCTCGGCTTGGGCTGTGTTCACAATGTAAAAACAAAGACAGCCAGGACAGCTAGGACAAAATCAGGGTAGGGTCCTGAAGTACTTCATCCTGATATAGATATCAGGTGATATAGACAAGAATGCATGAAATTTGGTTTCCTTTGACCTACACAATTCTCCGCTGCTAAACTAGAATTTTTTTATCCCCAAATATCACTAAAGGCCTTCATGCAAAAGCCTAAGACACACAGGGTACAAGCAACACTTCAGGGGGCTGCAATACAATGCTGTGTTATCATTTATTATTTCAAACACTTTCAATTGAGTGTATAAAAATTAATTATTATCTTGCTGTCTTAATGGTATCATGTAGGATCCAGAAGAAATTCCAACCCAAATGCCATGCAAAGATAGCCCCCTGTAGGGTCCTGAGCAGCATGGGCCACTCTCTATCATTTAATTTATATATCATATCCAGTAACTGATGCATTTTTCAGGATGGATGGAAGATTTCTTCAATCTTTGTAAAGTTCATTCTGTGAGGACAGTCTGACCAGACATCTGTGAAATGTCCTTAAGCCTCAAGCCTAAATGCACTCAGAATCTCAGGCAGAAGGTCTTGATAACTTGGGATAAAAGTTCTTCAAACACAGACAGAGGAGGCTAACTACCCTAATTTTCTTAGACAGATTTAAATAAACTTTTAAATCTTAAAAGTTTAATATAATTTAAATTAACAAATGGAAATAATTTCAATAGTTTCAATATTTCAATCACTGATTTAAATTTAGTTTTTGTTTGTATTTTTCTGATTTTTTACCTAAAGAAATGTTCCTCTCCTTTATAGTTCACACATATTTTTACTAATCAAAATACACAGTACCTGTGTATATTTAAAGTAATTTCAAAGTTCAGTAGACATTTATTTTTCATACTATTTTTATGACGGGAAAATATTGCATGCTGCCATTATTAAATTTTATGACAACATCTTTTATTCAAAGTTTCTGGAAAACCGCTTTTCACTGGAAACTAAAATTCTATTACAATACAGAACTCAGCACTTCTGAGTTTATTAGAGCTGTTTATTAGAGTTGTTTTTTATAGAAAATAATTACTATGCTGTAGATATTTAAAGATACTCTAAGTGGTGTATATAGATTTCAACTGGTATGCGAATAATTGAAAGTATAGCAAGAGACTTCTTTGTATCCTTCAAGGCTTCATAACTGAGATTCAGCCTTGAGGGTGTTTAGAGGACTCTGTATTTGGGTTTGGTTTGGGATTTTTTGTTGTTGTTGTTTAGTTTTGTTTTCTTAAAATGATTAGGAGAGGGAGAAGAAGAAGGAGAAGGAAAATCATAGCTGGCTAAGCAAAAAATCTAATCAGATTTCCTTTTTCATTATTGACAAAACAATCTGACAAAATAAACATTTTTAATCACCCTTTTCATCTTTCAGCTGTGAAGAATAAGCTACTGCTTCTTACAGCCAGTTTAACTTTTCAGCATACTGGTTTTAAACACTTGAGCAGGAATTTGGATGACTGCTAAAGTTTCTGCAAGTTTTGACAGCAGATGGAATAGTAACGAAAATACTATTTCTAAATACTGTAGTTGGGGTTTTTGGTTTGGTTTTGGTGCGGGGGTTTTTTTTTTGTTATTGTTGTTGTGGGTTTTTTTTGGTTTTTGGGGGTTCTTAAAATTTTTATTTCTTGTGCTATAGAAAGACTACTATAATCTGTAGTAGTAAGTCTTGCCACTTTAGGTGGTTTTTGGTATTGTATCAGTCTACCAGGATGCCAATAATATGTTGCCAAAGTTTGAACAAGGCTCTTAGTGTTACATCAGGTTTATGAAGTGGCATTCTTTTAAAAATGGTTCTTGGTACATTGTTCCATAAATAAGCCTGCTTTGGTTTTAACTTGGGGATGAGACAAACTTACTTGAAATGCCTGACAACAGCAACAAAACTGTTTTCTGAAGCAAAAGTCCCCAAGGCAACATTTTTAATCCAAAACTGCACGTGAGACATGTTGTAAAAATTTTGTGAATAAATCTGTCTGACATAATTTACAATGTAAAAAGGGAGGTGGAAACAAGAAGTTTTTTGAACTAGCATTTCCTGGTGTGAAATATTTCTTGGACTATGTAAAAGAACTCATTTTATGTCGTAAGGTAAGCAGCTTCCAACAGTACTGACTTGTACTGTGGTGGCTGTGTAGTGGTAAATATACTTGATATTTCAATTGCTGGGGGGTGAAAATCTATATCCAGTTATGCTTACAGATTTCACCATATTCATTTTGCTGTCACTGCTTTATATTTTTCATCAACCAATAGCCCAGACATAAAATTTCTCCAATTTGCAAGTATTTTTTCATGATATGGTACATCAGAGGGAATGCTGATATTAAATTATATTATTTGAAATACTGCACTTTAATTCAGATATTCTGAATTTCTTATGACTTCAGGCAATGGTTTATCTTTGTTTGCTGTCACAATAGAAGTAATAGTTAAAAGATACATTAACTTCTGTAATGTCATCCTTGATTCTGTCACTAAAAGAATTAATACTGGATTTACAAAAAAAGGGTGTGTATTCTTTCCTGTTTGAAAAGGACTAAGTACATTTCTTGCTGTTCTTCAATATAAAGACATATTACACATTCCTAAAGTTTTTTTGGGGCAAGAAGAGAGTAAAATAGAATAAAATTATTGAGAAAACGTGGGAGTTAAATTTTAATTGTTAAGACAATAGTAGGAAAATTAAATATAAAACAAAGGAATTTTGACCACAGCCTTTTACTGTATTACCTAAAGAAAAACACTCAAGAGAAATTTGCCTCAAGCACATTATATAAATTCATTATCACTTCGGTGTTGTAGATTAAGTGATCTTCCTCACATTGGTGTCTGTAATGTATTTCTGTCTTTACCCTCTGATGCTTTTTGCTGTAAAATTGTTTTAGCTGGTGCTGTTCTTCAGTGAACCTTGACTGTGACTGCCAGCCAAACAGATTCCAAATAAAAAATAAGATTAAATAATTAAATGGGCATCATTATAAATCTATACAGATAGCAAGAACGAAATTCACCTGTCCAGTCATAAAGCTGAAGCTTTTTGGTTTTCTTGTATTCCCATCTTGCTAATTAATATCTCTGCCCTGCAGAGGTGACATACCTCTGCTGGAGACAGCTGCTGTCTCTACTGTGGCCACTGTCTGGAGCTGGGAGCTAGGTGTGAGCACTGCTCAGGATGTGTTAAATCATCATACCCCTGATTAAACCTGTCTGCTACAGCTTGGTCTGATGATGAGTTGCCAGTGCTGTGCCTGCTGTGACAACTCACAACTGGCTTCCAGATTTGTCCTCAAAATCTGCTGCTGTTGCCTTGTTGATGCAGCAAACCTTGGGTTTTAAAAAGTTTGAGTGTATGGTTATTTTGGTAGGCTGCCAAACACTTCTGAGGAAAATAGTCAGCAGAAGGAAAATGGTACTTCAAGAAGTATAATTAAGCTAGCACTGAGCAGAATTCATCAGAAAGAGGAACTTCTCTATCCAGAGCAATTTCACACTAATGAATTTTAAGAAATGCTGGGGATTTTGCAAATATTGGAGATACAAGAAACTTACTTTGTTTTGTAACTCTTTGTATAATACTGTGGCTAATTCAAAAGAAAAAGATTAATTCAAAACAACAGAAAAGAAAGCTGTTGCACTATAGGTTTTATAGAAAACCTGATAGAGAAAATTCACAGAGTTTTCAGCTGGAGAGGGGAAGAAGTAGCAGGATCCTGACTGCAGTATTTTTGCTCATTTTAATACCTATGGTGTTCTGATTTTGACAATTCTTCATTCTTGAAATTATAATGCAGACTAAGAGAGCAGAAGGAAGGGGACAAGGACAAAGCATGTTAAGCATTAAAGGAGATAAAAGAGGATATTTTGCTTTGATCTCATTATCTTTAAAATGAAAATTGGACCTGTTGTCCTGCAGATCATAAAAGGCTAAATATCCAGACAAAGTGCTAAATCAGACTGCATGCTTAGGTTGTGTTTCTAGGAATCCTAGTTATTCCCTGTTAAAGGAATCAGCAGTGTTGTGGGAAATGCATGTAGAATCTCAATGCTGGCACATGCAGAGGAAGAACTTGTATTTCATCTTTCTATATCACAATTAAATACGTTTTTAAACATTTCCATATTGGAAAGCATGGGAAAATGGCTGTTCATGGTCACTTAAATTTTATGTTTATAAATTAACAAAGTTTGAGTTTGTTCCAGACATAAAATGGAAATATTAAAATTCCTTCTCTCCAAGAGCCAATTCTTGTTTTCCAGCCAGATCTGGGTATTCAGGGCCCTACTTCTGCCCAGTGAAAGCACAAATTATTTTCTATTAGCTCTCCCTTAGAGATGCATATTGTTCTCATTTTCTTTTTCCCCTTATCTAGACAAACTTTCTCTCCTCATTGCTAACCATATCAGGCACCATTAGCAGGTGTGCACAGTACTTGCATACTGTAGTATACTGTTGTCAAAGCAGTACAGTATTAAATATGGCCACCAACAATTCACTATGTACAACATTATATTTCATACAAAGTATTTTGGAAAATAATGTTGACTAGTTAATGACAGTTTCTTTAGGAAGAAATCTGTAGAAACTCCTTTGCTTCATTTTATGTCCCTGGCAATGTCTACTGTTCCCCTTCAGAAGGGGCCTGCACACAGCATCATACCTGTTCAGCATGATCCCCGAACTGAAAAATCAAAGAGATCTTTGATATTAGTACATCTTACCACTGAACTGTACATTACTGCTTGTCATCTCACTTGAGTGACCTGACTGATGAATCCAGTATTGGATAACTGAGACTCATAGGATCTCAGAATCATTTTGGTGGGAAAGACTCTTAAGATCCTAAAGACTGATGGTTAACCTGACATTGCAGTCCATCACTAAACCATGTCCCCAAGCACCACATTCACATGGTTTTGAACACTTCCAGGGACACTTATTCCACTATTTTCCTGGCCAGTCTGCTCCAATGCTTGACCACATTTTAGTGAAGAAATTTTTTCCTAAAATAAAATTTAAGCTTTCCCTGGTACAATTCAAGGGCATTTCCTCTTGTCTTATCTCTTGTTACCTGAGAGAGNAAGGCTCATTAGTTGAGATAAGGACAGGGAGATACTGCTCACCAACGATCATCACAGACACAAGAATTTCAACTTCGAGATATTAATTTAATTTATTAACACTCAAAATCAAAGAAGGATAATGAGAAGTAAAATTAATCTCAAAAACATCTTTCCCAATCCTAATCTCCTTCCTGGGGTCTACCTCCTCCCCCACAGCAGCACAGGNGCACTGGTGCTCCAGACCCTTCCCCAGCTCCACTGCCCTTCTCTGGACTCACTCCAGCCCCTCAGTGTCTTTCTTGCACTGAGGGCCCAGAACTGGACACAGCACTCGAGGTGTGGCCTCAGCAGTGCCCAGCACAGGGGGACAATCCCTGCCCTGCTCCTGCTGCCCACACTATTGCTGATCCAGGCCAGGATGCCATTGGCCTTCTTGGCCACCTGGGCACAGCCTGGCTCATGTTCAGCTGCTGTCACCAGCACCCCCAGGTCCTTTTCCACTGGCCAGCTTTCCAGCCACTCTGTTGTAAGTTTATATGGTTGGTTGACCCTTGCTGGATGCCAGGTATCCACCTATCACTCCCCTGTGCCACTGGATAGGGGTGAGAAATTATAACAAAAGGCTCATTAGTTGAGATAAGGACAGGGAGATACTGCTCACCAACGATCATCACAGACACAAGAATTTCAACTTCGAGATATTAATTTAATTTATTAACACTCAAAATCAAAGAAGGATAATGAGAAGTAAAATTAATCTCAAAAACATCTTTCCCAATCCTACTCTCCTTCCTGGGCTCTACCTCCTCCCCCACAGCAGCACAGGGAGATGAGGAATGGAGGTTACTCTCAGTTCATCACAGGTTATTCCTGTTGCTTCCCTTGCTCCAACATGGGGTCATTCCCAAAGGAGCATTCTCCCCAAACTTCTCTAGCATGAATCCTTCCCACAGGCTAGAGTTCTTCATGGGTATCTACCTGTTTCAGTGTGGGTTTCCTTCCTTCATGGAGCATCTCCTGCCCCCCTTTCTGCACTGTGTCTGCAGAGTTGTTCCTCTCCCATATTCTCACTCTTCTCTTCTCTGAAAGCAACTACAACAGCATAATTTTTTTTCTTCTTATATATGATTTCACAGAGATGCTACTACCATCTCCGGTTTGTTTGCCCTTGGCTAGTGGTGGGTCTGTCTTGGAGCCAGCTGTCATTGGCTCAGGCATGGGGGAAGCTTGTCACAGCTCCTCACAGAACCCTTCCTGTAGATTCCCCACCACTCCTCCCACCCCACTTCCAAAACCTGGCTATGCAAACCCCATACAGCCTGCAGCACTGCCTGGGGCTGTTGTGACCCAAGGGCAGGACCCAGCACTGGGCCTTGTTGAACCTCACACCAGTGGCCTTCACCCATAAATCCAGCCTGTCCAGATCCCTGTGCAAAGCCATCCTGCACTCCGGCAGATCAGCACTCCTGACCAACTTGGTTTCGTGGGAAAACGGACTGAGGTTGTCCAGATCCTCTTGTCCAGATGGTCAATAAAGACATTTAACAGAGCTGACCCTGATACTGAGCCCTTGGGAGCTGCACTGGTGACTGACTTCCAGCTGGATGTAACTCCTTCCATTCACCTCCACTCTCAGGGCTCCACCATCCAGATGGGTTTCTAACCAGTGCACGGCACATCCATCCAAGCCATGAGCAGCCTTTCTCTCCAGGTGAATGCTGCAGGAGACAGTGTCAAAGGCTTTACTTGAAGTCTAGGCACATAAAATCTAAAGACTTTTCCTCATCAACTGAGTGGGTCACCCTGTCACAGAAGGAAGTCATACAGGACCTGCCTTTCACAGACCCCTTCTGTAGAGCCTGGTCCCCTGGTTGTCCTGCACATGCCACATGATGGCACCCGAGATCAGCTGCTCTATGACCTTCCCTGATAATGAGTTCAGAGATACACAGAGATGTGCAAAAGTGAAGTTCTACTTTGTGTAAATCATTAATTTCCAAAAGACGTAAATTTCATTTTCTCCAAGCACTTGCATGTTAGATTGTCATTATAGCACTGTTGTGGGAAGGATTTACTAATGGAAATATATGACGGTTTGGAATTGTCTTTTAAAGGAAATGCAGGCATAAGGAGAGGTCAGCACTAGATATGTTCATAATTTTTTTCTGTAAAAGGTAACTAAATAGTTGTCTTATAAAAATACACACATACAGCCTCATTTTAATTTCAAAAAACAGAGATACTGAGAATAAACATGGCTGTTTGATCTCCAGCTATAGAAATCTAATTGTTTTGAAAGATATATTGTTTTCAGCTTCAGAAAGAAGAAAACTGCTGAGTTAAAAAGGTTCCTACTGATAATCCATTTTCATGCTTATAATCCCTAAGAATTTAACTCCCTTTTTGTTTGTACAGTGCCATGGGCTTTCATGGTTTAAAGCACTATAGCTTATAATTAGCTAAGCTATGTCAGATACATGAAAAACCTCCAAGGCCAGCCTGAATATAATAACTATGCTGATATGTTCCTCATTAATATGGCAACAAAGTGGTAGTTTTGACTTCATTTTTGAGTCTGCAGAGTTCCAGATTTCTTATTTATAGCACGCACTGTAAGGAGGTATGAGACATGCTGGAATGGATTTCAGTTCAAGACATCAGCAAGTGAAGGTTTTATCAAGGGCACTAAATAGAAGGATACTCAAAAACCAAGGCAGCAATTTAAGAAAATAAAAGCAATGGCTATATTCCAGATCCCTTTTCTTATTACTGATAGGTTTGAATGATGTTAATGGCAACTACCAGAGATTATTGAATGTGGCCTGTAACCCACAACTATATAAAGCTAATTTCAAAGAGTGTTTCACTTTTGGGATCAGTAATAAGGACAATTAACCGAAGGCAAGTAACAGAGGTGAGGAACTGTGAGTTTCTTACCACTATCTCTGGCACAGTGAATAATTGATTACAGAGATGTTAGCACTTCTCTTTGACACTACTGAGAAAATTGACTGCTGGCTCGTCAGGTCAAAGTCATGACCTGGGCTACACAGTCCAGCATTAAGTCCCAACCCACACTTTTTTCCCATTCAATCTGTCATTGAAAATAATCACTCTAAGAAATTCACCAAGACCTTGAGGATAAGTTAAAAATTTGCATCTTTTAATTTGCAGTGATACAAATCAGTTTCACCATGAAAATTCACTTCAGTTTCAGAAGGAAAATTCTACTCTACTGGTTTTTTGCCATGATAGACTTGATATTAAAACTCATAGTCTACATTGCAACAAAAAATACTTACAGAAAATAAAACAGACGTTGATTCCTACATTATATAGCATAAAGGTGTACGCATTTAAATTGAGTTACTATATATCCAAGACAAGAAACATCTTAGAAGTGAAAAAAATATTTATATATTACATATATAAAACACAATCATTAAAAAGTTTATATTTTTTAAATTGCAGTACATCCTGCATAGACAGATTTCTTCAAATAATTTGAAAATATGACTGCCAAATATTTGAAATGCTAATTAACAAATGTAATCAGCATAACAACATCTTGCTCACCTTTTGTCTTGAAATCCATTCAGATATAAAGCCTTATAGAAACTTTAAAGTAGCAATTTTTTCACAGGAAGAATTTATGATATTTTTGTTTGACATTCCTATTGAAATAACTTTCTGATATACCCTTTACATTTGCCTGCTGCAAAATAATTTTGAAAGTCACAGTATTTTGTTCATAGAATTTAGAAGATAAAACTAATGTTATAGTATATAAAGTCTCTAAGGTAGTTGTTTTAAAAATAATATCTTAAGATAAAAATTAGCCCATAGCTTATGTGCACATGGATTAGCCACCTAATTTTACAGAATTTCCATGAAAGGTTTATCTAGTAAAGGAATAAGAATATATTGTAACTCACATAAGAAAGTGGAAAATAAAGTTAGAAGTTCAAAGAATTTGCTTCTATAAGTGGACAAATTGCCCTTATTCAGCAAGGACTATTATATAGATATCTAACAATTTTTTTTACATTGACTATTGCTGTGAAAATTTCAAGAGTTCACTTTTTACAGTAATATTGGGCAAATAATATCTGTTTTTCAGAACCAACTTTTTCCTAAAGAATTTAGCATACACCAAGCAGGAAAACAATATTAACTGTAATTCCTTATATCTTTTATTGACACACTGTAAGACAAAAAGACTAAGACATTCACTTAGGATGTGATTAGCGAAGAAAGAAAAGGAAAACAGAACACAGAAAAGCTTAGCTCTGACAATGAGTTAGGGATATTTTAAGTAGGTGATCTTTGCACATCCTCATGTCAGATAGCATAAAGTGGTAATGAGATTATCTCAAGCAGCTTTAAGAGAGCTCTGCTGCAGTTTGTCTTTGAGACAGACACGTTGAATACACCTGAATGACACTTGATCAATAAAAGATGTCTTTTCATCAGTAAGGCTGAGGCAGACCTCAGAGTGGGTTTTTCCCTTAGAGTTCACCCTCAATTCAAAAACAAATCCCCTAAGCATCTGCCAACAATGTATTCCCAGCCATGCTTGTGGAAAAATATTAATTTTCTCCCATTGCTCTGCCATGGTTATTCATCCCACTCTTTGCTTTACTCAGAATTTTTGCCTAGCTTTCTTCTCACTGTGGTCTCCCTGACTTTTTCTCTCTCACTCTCCCCTGTCCCACTCATCTTTAGCTATTCTCTGCAACGGTACAAACAGTCTATTCTCCAGAGCTTCATCTATTCAGTGTGAAGTGGTTAGAGCAAGGTGAATGGGCAGCCTTCATTCCTGCAACCTGTGTTAAACTTTACACAAAGAGGCAGCAAATCACAACTGACAAAACAAATTATGCAAGACATCTCACTCCCTTTAAAGAACAAAACTCTCTTCTTTATAACCCATGTTATCAAATTATATATACTCACTGAAATATTGGACAACTTTTTAAATGTCTACTAGCCATATTGCTGAGAAAAACAATGACATCTAGTGACAAGACAGAAAATCACAACTGAGTGCACATTCACCTCCACACTTAGGGCCACAATATACTCCCTGCAGCTTCAAGACGAACTGTTTTTTATGTTAAAAATCAGCACAAAGTAAAACCAAACAAGATTTAAATTGTCTTGCTTGCTTTAATCTGTATCCAACAGTATCTAAATGCACAAGAATTTAATTTTGCAAAGCAAATGAACCCCAGACTCTAAGTTCTTACATACTGGCATGAAAACAGTAAATTAAAACTTACACTTGACAGACTTTTTTAAAACTAGCAAAAGTTAGTGTACTGCTTATATTCTTCAGTCTTGCTCCCAATATGGATGCTACACTAAGGCAGATAAGAATTTATATTATTCTGCCCACAACATAAAGAATAAGATAAAAACTTCATGGTAGCACTGTAGTTACCGATTGAAATAGATTAGTTCAGCAACGTTAGTCTCTGTAATTTTTTCTTAACAGTTGGGGTTTTCTTTCTGCAGAAGTCATAATTTCCCTCACAGTGTCTAAGACAGTGAATGAATTTCTAGGAAATAAAAATTTGTACTCGCATTTCTGGATGTCAGTTCTTCATAACTTCATTAGTATACTGTGAAACTTTTCCAGCTTTTACTTTACTAACTTGACAGCATAACATTTTGTAAAACAACATCTGTGTTATTTAGCAGTTCATTTTATATGCTATTAATTATGTCTTACAAAAAAGGCACTGGACATCACATCATTGTAATGTAGGTGGCTCTGTTGCACCACTCTGGACTCCTTTCTAAATATCCTTAATGGGAAATTTGTTATAGAAATCTATACTTATTTTCACAGTATCTGCATTATCCAGTGTGTTCTATATATATCTTCTTCTGGTTCTTTCCTTTTTTTCTGATTAAATTTAAAATTAACTTAGATGGCTGTTTCAGTAATGATACAGTAATATAACTGCCTATTTCCTTATTAGAGAAAAAATGCACATAATACACCAGGCCATTTTAGTTCAGGAAAATACTGGAGCATATTTCTGCAACGTGTCTTTTTACCTCAATAGCTGATATATATATCTGAATTCCATTGGATAATTATGACATTGAGACATATTCGCAAGTGTGTTCTGAAGAGTAACACAAATGAAAATGTACTCAAATTTTGTGCTGACCTTAGATCTTCTTTCTCCTGTTATGTATGTAAAGAACACTGTTAGAAATTCCTAAAAACAGGCATTGTGAAATAAAGGTTTATTCATATGCATGCTTTTTCCCATTTAAAGTGGGAAAAGATGTTTTGCCTTTTGAGTCTTCAAGTTTTAAACAGAGCACCTCTACATGTATTAAAGGAATATGTAAACACATCCCATTTCATTTTAATCCCATGCTGACTCTAAGAGAGGCACCAGAGAACTTTGGAAAAAGCAATCAAAACATCAGCATCAGTAAATTCTTACTATTAATCATAGTTGTCAAAATACAGATTTTAGTTCAAAGACTTTTCCATCTACTCTGCTTTTTTCCTACCTAAGCAACCAACATTTAAGTATTAATAAATTAATAAATTATTAATAAAATAGATTGCATGATTTAGACACAAAAGGTGTCTAATTACAATGGAAAATATGAACCACCAACTTAGCTGAATTTTAGGATGATGACCCATGTCATGGTGCTGTTGTTTAAGGAACATAAACATTTTCTCTTCCTGTAAAATACCTTAGCAAAATCAGCAAATTAGATAAAATGCCCACAGTTCAAGGTTACATCTATATTTGTGTTTTAGTTTGGCTCAGAAGTGCATTGTGAAACTTGTCCACCTTTACCACTTTGCTGTGCACAGCAGAGAAGTCCTGTAGTATGTAAATAGAACATAAAAAAAGCGAAGCCAGAGGGGGGGGTAGCAGGTCTGTGTACACAGTGCCTTATGGTCAGTGGGACACAAGTAGAAATAATCTCAAGTATGGGCAATGTAGTCACAGGTTTATCAGAACTGATGACTTGCAGCTGCATAACCTCTGTCATACCCTCTTTGCCAGTTAAATTACAACTAAGAGGTCTGTACGAGATTACAATCCCTCTGAGCATCTGAAAAACACTGTGGGTGTCTAAAGCTGCACTATAGAAATCACAAATTAATGTCTGTTTTACCACATACTACCACTGAGATTAACTTCTTAGTGGAAGAGTCCCTAATACCTATGCTGCATGAAGCCAATTTTCCAACTTTCCTCTATACTGATCTAGGAACATCTAAAAGGATCTGGATATATTCTTCTCCCAGTCTCCAGGGAGAGCAGGTCATGCCTTGAGATCACAGGCAAAGAAAAGAGTAACTGACAGATGACTCTGTACATGAATTTCTAACATGGAAGAGTAGAAGTCCAGGAATCTTGTCCAGAGTAAATTGGGGAAGATACAAGAAAAGAAAAGTGAACTTGCCCCACAGAAGAACAGGAGAGCCCAGATCAGTGATTCACATCGTCAACATATATAAAATATCTGTACAGTTAATGAAAGTTCCTGAATTTGCTGCTGCTTCCTGAGGCAACATATGTATGGACAGATGTATCAGTTGCAAAAAGATGAAAAATATCATCTTCAGTCTTGCACCTTGCAAATTTTCTTAATTTATTTTCTCTATTTCCTATGTATGAAGTGAAAATATAACTTCTGACAATAACGCATTGTTTACCATGAATTTTCAAGTAGCTCATGAACCTACATATAGTCCAGAAAATGGTTCAACAAAATTACTGAAATAAAAAAATGGTCCTGTCCTGTGTGTTTCAGCTTTCGCTCATTTCTGCTAGTTATAATTCATAAAGATCACAGAAATGTCATCATTATACAAGATTTTTGTGTATCATTTGGATCATGAGACATTTCATAATACAATTGTGTCTATGCTTTAGATCACAAATACTCATATAAATTTTAAAACTACATATATTTATCAAGTTCCAACCAGTCAGGGATAAAGCGGTTTGTAGGATTTTTAAATGCAAATTTATAACTTAACCATTCAAATTAGACACTAGTCTTAAATGTTATATTTTTCTTTAAATGTTTACAATTTTCTTTAGAAATAAACCTTTCTATAGTTTGCTGTATCTCGTCTTTGGAGCTCAGCATATCAATTTCTGCACATCCTGAACACCATTTTTTTTTGCTGACCATCACATGAGCATTGCGGAAATAGTTTTTATTCTCTCTTAGTTTTGTTCCCTAAAACTCTTTGCATATGAGCTTCAAGAATTTTGGAGGAAGTTCTTGTATATTTATGGATTTCTTGCTGATTATGAATCTTGATGCAGGTCTGCAATATTTTTTTTTGGTTTTTTTGGGGGTTTTTTGTTTTTTTTTTTTTTTTTGTTTGTTTTTAAACAGCAGCATTCAAGGTAACTCATCCGACTTAAGATTTGTAGTAAAATGAGAGTAATGGGCCAATATCATTGCTAGCTGAATACACTGTAGTTAAATCCCTTGCAGGTTTTTGTACTCAAGTTCTAAACATGGAAAAGTACGATGAATATTGCCTTAGTCTGCACTCAGCTGAAGCAGCATGTGTCAGAGAAGACGACAAGAGCATACTTGTTGGTGTGTTCCTACAGATCTCGTCCAAAATCCAGAGAACACAGCAGAAAGATTTAATTACAGATGACAGTGATTCCTGATGAGTTAAAAATCTCGTGACATTAAAAGATTTTATATGTACTCACTGGACATACAAATTCACAGAAGGGCACAATGCAAACACCCTCCAAACTATGGACTTCTTTGGAAATGGTACTAAGTGTAAAATGCAAATAAGCAGGAAGAGGCATTAAATATCTATGTGGAGATACATGTACATATTAGCATCCTAAAAATGCCAGTGGATCAAAATATTGTACTCACAAATTTTGTAGTGGCAAAAGGTTCCAGATAAAACATATTCCTAGGCTTGCAACTTATAGTGCATTCATCATGAATAGTCACAGATACTTTAAAAATATTATCATATCAGTTTTGTTTTCCATTTTCTCCTCCTTATTTTGGAAAATCACAACTTTTAAGGTCTAAAAAGTCTTGCAAAATTCTGCTACCTACTCTAAATTCAAAATTTCAGAATCAGTTGCAACAGAAAGATATGTTGAAAAAGGTATTAACTACAGAATTAAACAATTCAGTATAAACAGCTGCATTTTTAAGCAGGTTATTAAAAAGAGTTAGAGTTTATATTTTTTATGCAGTTTTATGTTATCATTTCAGATAACACCATCCTGAAATTTTAACTCTTTATAGTATCTCAGCTCAAAAAAATTGTAAATATTCAGCAGTAAATAATGTTATATATTCACAGATCCAATTTTTCACTTCCATGTATTGCCTACCTTTGACAGGGTAAAAAAAACCCAACAAGATTTTCTTGACCGACTTTGCAAAAGATCAGTCAATAATCAAATTGAAGCAATACTTTGGTCCTCAAACACACAGTCATGTGACATATAATGGAGAGAGGAAAACATGATTAATCTAACTCTTTAAAGTCATTTCAAACCACTGAATTGTGAAGCTTTCTTTATTTGCAGTTCTTGTGAAGAGGAGGAGAAAAAATCCAAGATCATAGGATAAATGTCTTGATGTGTACAAATTTGTAAGCTGTGAGCTCAGTCATAGGTTATAGAACACATCCAACTGTGTAAAACAGTCTCTAAACTGTTGTATGCACAAGCATGAATGAAAAAAAACCCAAAACAAACCAACAACAAAAAACCCAACTAAACTAAAATACCAGAACCAGAAACTGCAAAAATAAAAACCAAAAGCCCCCATAACAAACCCCAAGTTAATCTTATGAACAAGTACTTCTATATCTGCATATGGTTGATCCATACTCTAGCAGAGCTGTTCTTAATTATTTTGTGGTACTGTGTATAGATGTTTCACCTCCTTTGTGTCTGCAGGCATAATAAATCAGTACTCCACAGCAACAAAGATGCCTGAGCATTTGTTACAGAACAAATGCCTGTTCTTTTGGTACAGAAAGGTTTCAGTTCCTGTTCAAACTAGAGGTAAGAATGCTACTTGATACAAAAGGTCTGTGACACTAGGAAATGTAAGACATTAATTTGTTTCACACCATGTTTTGTTTGTTGTGAGCTACTTCTGCACAGCAAAACACGGTGTCAGGATCCAGATCAGACTGAGCTGTATTATGTATTTATGAAATAGCAGTGAAGCTGCTGCACTGGGTGTAGTAATGCTCTGCCCAGTAACCTGGTTACAATAGTAACTGGCTTTTCTTTTTTTCTTATCTATAGCACAAATGCTCCACTTTTGCCAACCTAGGAATTTTGTGGTTCCAGCAAACATGCCCATCTGTGCATGATGTGCATAACAAAGCTGGAAAGCTGTGTGTATACTCTTTGTATTTTTGACTTTCCTTATCCCAGTTATAATACACAGCTAGAACAGCCAGAACACCATCAGAAAAAGGTGGCAGCAAAGATTTTAGCCTAAACTAAAATTCTAAACAGCAGACATGTATATCTTAAGTTCAGTCAAAACAGTAGACAGTCCTGCTTCACAGTCTTTTTATTGTAATCATTACACTAGCTTTTGAAAATTTCTTACATCAAGCCAAAAAAAAAAAAAAGGAGGTTATACAGATAATGATTTGCCCTAATAATAGAAAAAAATTATAAAATTTTAAAAATTTCCAGAGCACTTAAGGTTTCCTCAAAAGATTAATATTATCTTGCAATATATCATGTTTTCCAACATATCCTATAAAAGTCTTAGCTGACTGAAACTGTGCCAGCTGTCTATTGCTGTGGAAACTTCAAACTATATGATGAAAGTCTAAAAGCTATTTCACAGCCACATGGTATGAAGTGCTTAGTACAGATTACTGAATATGTCCAGAGAAAACAAAAGTATTTTTAAAAATACAAAAGAAAGAGGGAAAAAAGAAAGAATAGGAGCACAAGAAATCATTTCTTTGTCATCCCAGTTCTCCAGAATCTTAAATTAAAATTGGAGGCTCTAGGCCTAAACAGAATTCTACATGAGCCTGACATCACTATTGAGATGCTGATAGTATTCATATGCTGAGGAGCACTGAAACCTTATCATTGCTTAATTATTTTATGTATAAAACAATTTTAATTTTTAATGCTGTGTAGTTCCAGGATTTTTTGTTGGGTTTAGTTGATTTGTGAGTTCACTGAAATAGTTCAGTAGTGTGTGTCAGCAGGAAGTGGCCATTCTAGCTACCAAAATATGCCAAGAAAATTCACTTCTAAACCATGTTACCTCTCCTACCACGTGTTCTACAGAACAGAAGTACCCCTAACATGTGGTGTGGGTTTACAAGACAGTGTTAATACTATCAAATACTATTAAACATGAATTTTTGAGGCAGATTACTTGTTCCACTGTATGGTATAGAATCAAGTTGGCTAAGCATTCAAAACAATTAATAATTTAAGCTGTAAGTAAACTTGTGGCAGATACAATGGAAAACATGAGAGTATTACCCTGGTTTTGTACCAGCCCAGGTGTTGGGTTCTTGATTGCTACTTGGTCAATTGACTATTTTTTCTTTCCTTCTTTCCTTAACCTTAAATTTTCTAATTTCCTAAAAACTTGAGAATATTTGCATTCTTTCTGTCATGAAGCAACATTAAAAAGAATCTAGAAATTGAATTGGAACTTTAGTATTCTACAAGGATTACCAGAAATTAAGCTATTTTAGCCAAATGACTCATATTAATTTCATGGTATCAAAAGGACTTCCAAATTTGTTGCAAACTACATCTTTTGCTCAAAGTAATTATATTAGGATGACAGAAATCATAGCAAAATTAACCAAAATGCCCAAGCACATATTTTCTGTATCAACTTCTGCAAGTTTAGTTGTTGGGTTTTCTGCTTTGAAACATTATAACTAATGCTTAAATATAAGAAATACAGAGTTTCACAAAGCATACTGAGCTTTGCAACACCAAGAGACATAATTGTGAAAGTCTGCCAACAAACTGACAACCTAACTGTGCAATGTATGAGATATTATACTACAAAAAAAGAATTATGAGTTTAGTATAGTAAAGAATTTATTCAATATCATTAAACTTACACTGCTGGCTTTCCTATGAATTATAAAAACTGGAAAATATGCTATAAAAATAATGCAAATATTCAGATGGAAAATTATATATCCCATGAGGTATTTTTCCTTGGTTTAATTTATCAAGGGCTTTCTAGAGTATCCATTTATTTTCCTCGTTATTTATAAAATAAGGACTTCCAACTAGCCTGAGGCTGACTGCCTACCTACTAAATTTGCAGCAAAATAAATAGGAGCTGAGAGACTAGGACCTATCCACAGACATGATCCTTCTGTCACACTTGCATTACATATCCTCTTTTAAACATTAGGATCTCATATGCAGGATATTGCCTCTCCTGTCCCTTTGGTTTTCAGTGTACACAACTTAGGATGCAACTACCCAAAGCAAAATAAAAGGAAATAATTGCTGAATATTTTAAATACAAAAACAGGGTTGTGTTTTTCTTTACTATGTCTTATGCATTCAGTCTGATAATATGTATTCAAAGTTGTTAGCACTCTAAAACAAACCTTTCTGTTGCTACTTTTTATTCTGCTTGAATAGAGGCAACAATATTCATTATTTTGTTTTCTTAAAAGAAACAGAAATCAACCACTTCATATGCTATCACCAATGAAACGTCCATTGGAACAGAGGACCAGAGTAGACAAGCATTTCTGAGAGCCCACAGGGAGTCCTACTGATGAAACTGTTCCTGAGAAAAATAATTCTTGTGTCATAAAGGGGGAGAAAGAATCCAAATACAACTGAATTAAAACCTTTCTATTATTTATACAAGACATTCACACAAAATGAAAACTAATCAACTTTGCACAATGCAAAGTCACATGAGCAGGAAAGAATTACACTTCTAAGAAGTCTAATAGCAAGATATTTTCTACCTCCACTTCAGAAAGGCTTTTGACAATGTCTCCTGTAAGTTCTTCAGAAACAATCTAATGGAATATGGGTTGGATAATAAGACAGTAAAGCAGACAGAGAACTGGTGGAATAGCTGGATCCATAGGGTGATGATCAGCAGTATGAAGCCTAGTTGAGGCTAGTTCTGTACCCTAAGCATCAGCACTGGACCCAACTTTGCTCAATATCATCACTAATATTCTGGATGACGAGGCAGAGCAGAGCTTCAAGAAGTTTGCCAATGACTCAAAACTGGAAGATGCCACCTATATCTTCTCCCATCTAAAGGAATCTCAGAAGGCTGGAGAAAAGGGCTGACAGGAAGTTGCACAAGGGATTGAGTCATAGAGCAGTAGCTGCTGGGGGCCAGCCTGCTGGAGAGCAGATTTCCTTCGAAGGCCCAGGGGGTCCTAGAGAACACAGAGTTGAATTCAAGCCAACACTGTGCCCTTATTACCAAGAGGGTTCATGGCCTTGAGCTACATTGGGAAGTGAGTTCTCATCAGATTGAGAGATGTGATCCTTCCCCTCTACTCAGCACTGATGAAGCACATGTAGCATTGTGCCCAGCACAAGAGAAATACGTAGATCTTGAAAAGAGTTCAGGAAAGGACTACTAACTTGATTAAGAGTTTGGAGCACCTCTCACATGAAGACAGACTGGTACAGCTGGGACTGTTAAGCCTAGAGAAGACATGAGAAGGGTGTGGGCTGTCATCTCAATCTATGCAAGTACCTGCAGGCATCTTAGAAAGAAGATGGAGACAGGCTCCTTCCAGCAATGCCAAGTGAAAAGATCAGAGGCAAGGGGTACTAAAACACAAGTGGTTCCCTTTGAATATCAGGAAACATTTTCTTCTAGTGACAGGGAGCACAGGCACAGGTTGCCTTGAGAGTTTGTGGAGGCTCCGTCCTTGGACGTACTCAAGAACCCTCTGGAGGTTGTTCTGGGCAACCTGTTCTAGGTGGCCCTGCTTGAGAGGAAGGTTGGACTAGATGACCTTCAGAGGTCCCTTGTAACCTCAACTATTCTGTCTATATAAAAATATAATGAACAAATAAGTCTAATTTGCATTCAATAGAGAATAATTAATCTTTCTTGTGTAAATGTATTGATAAATTATTGTATCACTTTAAATGCCTTTTTTACAAAACTTCATATGCTTATCAAAGGGCTTCTGTTTTTTGATGTCTGTTTAAATAAGTGATTCCAAAAACATTATTTGCCTAAAAAAAATTTTAAATGTTCAAAGTTGTCACATTAAATGATTATTCATCACGTATGTTCTCTTTAAATCCCTTTAAAAAAAAAACATGATTGTTTTGCAACTCATTTATGTTCCTGTAGACTACTTTAAGCACTAGTTGTATACTTTTTTCTTCTTCCTCAGCAATAATTTTTTTCCTAGAATATAATTTCTCTGCGGTTCTTTTAGCATTTCTAGAGTAGCACTCTAGCACTTCTGGTATCCATATAACAGCTGAAAAGTAGTCTCAAATTTGACAAGGGCAAATCAATTGCTTTTATTACTTTGCTAATAATAGTTATTTCAATTCTCAGGAAAAAGCAAATAAAATCTGTCTGTTATATACAGAAAGTGTTATTCTCTTATGATTTTTCTTTTTCAACTATGAAATACAAAATCACCAAATTTTCATTAGAAAGCATCTGCACTTAAAAGTTTGAAAGGTTTTTAAAAAGTACTTTATTTATAAGTCTTACCCATATGTGCACTTCTGTTTGGCAAAAGTTGCATCCTATAGCATCCAAAGGGATGGAAAAAAGAAGAAAACTCACAGTGGGGTTTCATAAGTTACAATATGTTTGCTACATATAAATGTTCTGCCTCAGATTCTGCCTAAAATTACTGCCTAGATCAACATGAAATTATTTTATTTCAGTTTTACCATTTCTATCTGAGCTGCTTTTTAGTATATTCAAGACAACTAGTTCAATGAATATTGTAAATTAGCAAGGCAATTATCTTTCCTCCAGTATTATAGTAGAATGATTACTTTAATGACAATAATGGTCTAAAATATATATACAATAATGGATTTTTTTCAAGTCTTTGTTCTTCAAATAATAGGGACTAATTACCTTATGAAAAGAAATCCAAGTCACAATTAAACTTTCTTTAAAGATTGTAATTATAATCTACATTGTTTTATGACTCACTTATTCTAACATAGGTGGTGGAATACTGGTGCTCAGAAATTCTGAGATTGCCTCTATATAGTATTTGCTTTTCTTCCTTTCTCATAGAAAGCCACATGAACCAGCTTCATAGGTAAATCTGCTTTGAGGAGGTAGAACTTCACAGGCAAGCTCAGGTAACTGGGCTCTATCCAAAAACTGAGAAGTTTATCATACTCACCTACCTAATTGCCTACCTAATTCTAATTGTCTAAAAGCAATGGATCACTTTTTTCTCTCTCTCATTGGTGTTACAATATCATTGTCTTACACTGTTTCTACCACTGTGTTCTGTTACTATTATTAATGCATTGTAATACTATCACCAGTATACTCCAAATATTGGTCGACCTAACATCCTTTATGAATTAATTCTTTTAATTATAAAGTCACTACACTTGTCCTTTACAACCCTAAAACAATGAGTAGAGAATAAACTTATATATTCATAACAATGACTTGCACCATCTGAAGCATGTTTCAACCCCCTGCTGTAGCTTATTTCTTGATAAATTTGACAACTTCATATTGTGAACTATTTGCACTGGTATGCAAAATGACATAGATGAATGACAAATTGAGCTTTGTCATGAGCTTCCATTCTCAGTCTCTAGGCCAAGTTCTAGGATGTTATATTTCAAAGTATCTGGCAAGCCAGAATGTATAAGTGTAAGTTCTGGCAACGCTAGGGCTCAGGCCAGGAAAGTAAAGGAAGCATAGCAACTAAAAAACTGAAACACTGACAAATCTTCCTGAGGTTACAAGTTTTCACAAGTTTATTGCTCTGTGGTGTTTGCTCATATGCTCATTTTTACTATGCAATAGATAAGAAACAATGCAATGCGGCTTTTTTTTTCTTAGTAAAAGAAGTTTCTCACATTAATCAAGGCTCTGCACTCAGTGTGAGTGATGATTTTCAAAACACACAATACCTTGGCTTGTCCAACAAAGATGCTTTTACCAAGGATTATACTTCTATGTTACTTTTGATTTTAAAAAGAGAAAACAGGCTCTACCTTAAACCACTCTTTTCCCCTTTTTTTCCCTGCCTTTTATTCCCCTTTACTGCTGGAAACACACTCTTCATAAGTGATGCAACGTAACTTGGAAGACTTCAGGCTTGCTGTTTGAAGTGCAATGAGAATCACTGCAACTCTCATCTTCCTTCAGCTCTCATTAGAACTTCCCATTTTTGCATTCTTACTTAGGACTCAGCAAACTTACAAAAGGACTGCAAACCTGCTCTGTTCAAACACGTTGCTCTGCAGAGTAAAAAGCAGCAAGTGAGGTTAATCCCTATCACATTTTTACCCCTCAAACTGGTGTACAGTCTCTGCGCAAGTTACTGTCAGAGGGAGTCAGGGAAGCAGGAGCACAGGAGCACCAAACAGCAAACACTTCCAAAATGCTGCACAAAGCCCAACAGTGGTATCACAGATACTTAGCTTGTGTCTAAACACTGATGTATAGCTTTATACTGCTTTATTATGTGCAAAAGAGACAATAGAGTACTGGAACATGGGGCATCAATGACAAACATATGGAAAACAGGGAACATGCTGTAAATTCACATGGTGATTTGCTCCACTACAACAAGAGCTGAAGTCCTAACAGCTCATCAATTGTTAATTTTTAATCAATTGTTAATTCAGACATCCTGAGCTTCCAATAAATTTTTCAGGATCTCTCAATCCAGAATATCCTAATTGACATAACCAATAGAGATTAAAGAGTGTATGCAGCAGCTATTGATGTTTTATGTTGCTTTACCTTAAAACCGCTTTCCCTTTTTAAGTTTTTTAAAATGTAAAAAATTTTACTTTCACTAAACATGCTTTTTTAATACATGTAAACATACAGCTCCATGAATCCATAAATCAGCTAGGTACATTTCAAACTCTGTTTTAATTTTTCTACTTGATATTACTCTAATCAAGCTATAGACAGGTGAAGACTGTTAATTTGCTACAAAAAATGCCAAATATGCACAAAAAATACCAGATAAGAAGAAACATAATTGATAAAATTATATCATTTAATAAAGGGTAGACATAACTACATGAACACACAAAAGCATCTGAAATATTTCCAGAGGAAAACAGCTGAAAGTCAGTGCAGTCTGTTATAAAGTAAAATTTTAAACACGTTATGCCTTCTGCAGTAGATTAAATGTTTTATTATAATACTGTCCCAAAATGTCCTCTAAAGTGAGAAAACATGTGATAGCTTTTCAATAAAATGAATATAATAAACTGATAATCAGTGATCACAAAATATTTCTACTCATCTTTAAACAGCTTAAACACTATGAAATTCCTGGGAAATTATTTTTGCCTGACAGCAGGACACTGCCTGTTTGCTGATTTTTTTCATCTTACGCATTTCTGATGCATGTGCCAATTTAAAGCACCATGGGAAACAGAAATAGATTTTACAATATTCCACAAGAAAAAGGAAAAAAGACAGCACAGTCCACGCCTGAAACAATTTCTTCTTAAACATTCTTACTCTGACTATTCAACAACGACAAACTTTTAACAAATGTCATACAACATGCCAATATCTTTAAAAAAAATAAAATGTTCTGCTTTGTAATTATTTGATGAGAAGATAAATCCACCTAGGTAAGAGGGACAGCATGGTATTTTCACTTACTTTGTGAAATACCAAAAAATGCTAGTTTGAGCAAAAAACAAGACTAAGACATTCCCAGATCTCTACTGGTGAGCTGTTCTAGTGTTGTTTAGTCCCACCCAGCTTCACCTCACACCTGTACTAAGCTCTTGGTCTGAAACACAAAGAAACTTATATTTACCCTTTCAGGATAGAAATCAATCCAAGTAAAAGCAAAAAATGAGATCAAGGAAGTTATCAAAGAATCAAGCTATTTCAAGCAAACTTATAAAGCTGTTTGAGTTCTTGGTAAAGGTTTGCTAGTGATTATTTTTCTTATCTCAGTTTGGCCAGTATTGTTATATATAACAAAGAATGTTAAGATACAATGTTGCTTCTATCAAAAGCAAGTGGAAAATCTTTGAAAAGATGACTTAATCAGTGTTCCCGTGGGATGAGCAATGAAAGTAATTCAAAAGAATTTGAGGCTTATGAAATACAATCTAGCATGCAGATAAACAATATTCAGGATACATGAAATCAACATCCAATTCAGGTAAGCAAGAGAAGTCTTCACAGGGACTGTTATTAATTACTGAAAAAGCATTAAAAGGAAAGGAAGAATTTCCTGCCTTTGATTCAGTCAATTTCCACACTTATTTATTGGGGAATCATTTCAGTCATTCAAGATACCACTGAATTAATATTAACAGTTCTAAAAATATCTTTTCTATTTGGGAACCCTCCAGGAGGCAGTGGTTGGATACAGACAAACAAACTCTTCAGTCACAGGTACAAATGGACACAACCTCACTGGGCTGGAGTATAAATTGACCTAGCTGAGTTTTTGACTCTCTGACAGAGGCTACTGACAGGTGCTCATGGAAAAGGTGAAAATAGAACTTCAAAACAGAATGGCATTTCTCCCAATATTTCCTGTCAGAATATGGAAAGCTGAACTTGTGGTTGAACACACATCATCATGGCATTGAATAACTCTCAACAGGCTTGTATTCTTGGATTTTACCTAAACATATTTGATCTTATGTATACTTTGATATTCATGTAAATATCTTTGTTATGCTGACAAAAAATAATTTATTTGAAACCTGCTGCCTGATCACTACTGAGTGGCCTGGTTTTTACCTGAGAAATAGTGAGTGATTTTTCAGAATTCCTCATCATCTCACATATGTGTATATTTTCATAGGAACTCAAGCTCTTTTCTAAACTGAAGCACCTAAGTCTATCTGACCAATCTTTGATTTTTTTCATTATTTCTTTTTGAATAACTCCTAACAATCTAAGTATCTTTTAATACTCCTGCTTAGCACCAAGTAGATAATTTCAGACAACTATCCACAATGATTATTAGAACCCAGGAGTGTTATTTAAGATCCATTGTTAGCTACGCATAACTAAAGTTGTTTTCTTCCCTCTTGTATTGTATTTATTGTCAATGAATTTTTTTAACATGTTTCTTCACATGGAATCACTATTGCTTAATAGTCTTGATTCTACAAGCTTGAAAGAGTACAATAAAAAAAAAACTATTTTGAAATCCATATATAACTGGATCATGTTACTTACATTTGCTAAATGATAAAAAAGAAACCAAAAAAAAACCCAAAAAAACACAACAACAACATCAACAAAGGAAACTCCAAAGAAACAAAAGCATGAAACTCAACATATCCCCTTCTCCCCCACAAACCCCAAACCCATCACATCATGTAACTAGTATTGAAGGATGCTTTTCTTCTATGAAAGCCCACTGCACTAAAAGGGTTTTATTTTGATTCTAAAATTTCTGGAGTTTGTTCAGTTTAATATTAAGGCATGCTTGCTAGATTCTGGATTCTCCAAAAACATGTCATCCTTCTTTCTCCAAAAACAATTCTACTAAAAATACAGCATCATGCTTGCCATTATCTGATCTTTAGGAAATAACATAGATCTCACTGATAGATGGAAGTTATATTTTTATTTCTTTTTTGAATTATTTTGGAAATACTGAATTTAAAACATCTGGACACATAAACTGACTAATTTTAATTTTTTTTTTGAGCAATCATTGGTCTCTGTCTGAAGCAAGCTTTAAATTCATCACTTGCAAACAGTTCTCCTGCAAAACATAGCCTGTTATTTTTTAGTGAACTGTAATAGTAGAAAAATTGGCTAATTTTTTTGCTCTTGTTTTAACTTTTTTGAACACTCTTCTTATCACTCAATCATTTATTAGATTGTGTTTCAAATGTTGCACACATAAGCACTGAGCTCTTTTCAAAAGGAACTATAGAGTGTGCTAGAAAAAGCCGATAATCTACCTGAAACCAGAAAACCTGAAACAAGCTCTGATGAACTGGAAGTATGTTAATAACTTTTAAATGTTGCACACTACACTTGATTCCAATGTATGACAGAATTGCACAATTTTAGAAATACTAATACTGGCCTTTAATACTTGGAATTAGGGTTGATCAAGTACAATGCACAATGCAAATAATTTTTGGCTATTTAGAGAAATATGCAGGGACCTAGACCTTAAGCCAGGCCTGTAGTCTTTTCTACAGACTTTGCTGGAGTGAAAAATAACACTTGTGTAAAATTATTCTTTTTGTCCAGACAAATATTTCAAAGAGTCTTTGACTACAGAAATAAAACTTTACTTAGAAACTGCACATTATCAGATAATATTAGCTTCTATTCTGCAGCTGTTTAAGCAGAAAGATCTAGTCTTTGAAAATAACTTGCCCAATAACAAAAACAAATGGGTTTATTATGTGCACCACAAATGGATTCATTTTTTCTCTTTTTTTTTTTTTCTTTTAGGGGTGTGGTGTCTGGGCCATACTTGCCACAAAAAATAACTAATTTTAATTAAATTCTATAGGATTCTCTTGTCTTTCACTGACACTATTGATTCTACTGTTTTCAAAAAATATTTTATATTCTAGATATTGAAGAGTTAACAGTCCAAGACTGTTAGTTCTTAGTTTAGCAACTGGCATAATTTGCCAAAGTTTGGCAACCATGAAACCTATTCGTTTTTCAGACAGGATATTGATATTATGAATGTTGGAGTAAGTTCTATTTTTCACTGAAAACACACTGCTGATTATAAGAACTGAAATAGTCCTATATTGCATCCACCTTAATTTACTTCTCATTTTTTCTGCAGTATTGTACTGAAATGTAGTAGAACTAATCACACTTTAAAAACCCCCACATAGTTAATGGGTTTACCAATGTTGTGTTCTGCTCAATACATATTCTGTTCTGAGGTATCAAACACTTCAGCAAGGGAGAGCTAGGGCAAGCTGCAAATGAACAGGGATATTTCACATCAGTTTCCAGGCAACACAGGAAAGTAATGGCTATGCAGCATGCTGGTCTTTGTTCCAAAAGGCGCTAGAACTCATTATTATATCAAGCAAATATAAGCATTTGCTTCTTCCACCTCATGTATTCCAATCCTTCTCTTTTTTTTTCCTTTCTTTTTCTTTCTTTCTCTTTCTTTCTTTCTTTCTTTCTTTCTTTCTTTCTTTCTTTCTTTCTTTCTTTCTTTCTTTCTTTCTTTCTTTCTTTCTTTCTTTCTTTCTTTCTTTCTTTCTTTCTTTCTTTCTTTCTCTCTCTCTCTCTCTCTCTCTCTCTCATTCTTTCTTTTCTCTCTTCCTCTCTCTTCCTCTCTCTCATTCTTTCTTTTCTTTCTTTCTTTTCTTTTTTTTATTCCATCTCTTGCAGCCATGTTGGAGGACATCCTTTTCCTGAAATGGTGTCTGTCTGTCCTCAGTGACTGTCTACTACTAAAATGATAATAAAATCAAATGATAGTCCAGAGAAGGGCCAGAAGGATGGTCAGAGGGATGGGTCACCTCTGCTGGGAGGAAAGGCCTTGGGGTGACCTAATTGCAGCCTACCCTGCAGGTAGCCTACAAGGAAGACAGAGAGACTTTTTACATTGCCATGTAGTGAGAGGGCAAGGGGCAATGGCTTCAGACTGAGAGATAGTAGTTTAGATTAGGAAGCAATTCTTCACTGTGAAGGTGGTGAGGCACTGGAACAGGCTGCCCAGAGAAGCTGTGGCTGCCCTATTCCTGTTCAAGACCAGGTTGGACTGGACTCTAAGCAATGTGGTCCAATGGAAGATGTCTCTGCCCATGGCAAGGGATTGGAACTAGGTGATCTTTAGAGTCCCTTCCAATGCAAGACATTCCATGATTGTATGATAGTCGCATAACTTTGCAGTTCTCAACTTGCTCCTCTTGATTTTGGTGGATTAGAAAATGGAGAGGAGGCAGACTTCTAGCAGAGGGCATTCAGTAGCAAAAGCATCTGCTGTTTCAGAGAAGATTTAATTTAGAGGTGCTTAATTATATTGAACAGTAGCAGGGATACTCATCCTGAGTTAAAGTAGTCTGAATTTATGTGGTGAAGATTACTCCCAAAAGAAGTAGTAAAAATAAATCTAAAGTATTTGTTTTAAAGAAGTTTGTTAAAAAGAAATAATTTAATTAGAGATCAGTTAAAACTAATCTTTTTATTTTTGTTTACTTTCTGGGGTATTCCTGTTCACTCTTCTAGTTCCATCACTGGAAAACCAGAATTTTTTAAATCTTTAACAAATCTCTACTCTGCAGCTCTTTTGGAAATTTACCTATATTGCTATTCAAAATAGTGGAATATTTACTTTTAACCAATTGCAATGGTTTTCAGTCACTACATATCTGTAGTAACATACAATACATAAGTACTTGAATGTAATAATGGATAAAATTCTGTTTAAAGTAAACAAGCAGAGCTACTACCTCCACTCCCTAAATATATCTATGACATAAATCACAGAACGACAGAATTCCTAGGTTGGAAGAGACCTTTAAGATCATCGAGTCCAACCCATGTTCTAACACCTCAACTAGATCATGGTACCAAGTGCCACATTCAGTCTTTTTTTAAACACATCCAGGGATGGTGGCTCCACCACCTCCCTGGACAGATGATTCCAGTATTTTATCACTCTTTCTGTGAAAAACTTCCTCCTTAAATCAAGCCTGAATCTCCCTTGGCGCAGCTTGAGACTGTGTCCTCTTGTTCTGTCTGTTGTTGCCTGGAGAAAGAGACCAACCCCCAGCTGACCACAGCCACCCTTCAGGAAGTTGAAGAGAGTGATAAGGGCACCTCTGAGTCTCCTTTTCTCCAGGCTAAACAACCCCAATTCCCTCAGTTGCTCCTCAGGGTTTGTGTTCCAAGCCCCTCACCAGCCTCGTTGCTCTCCTAAATGCCCAAGGTTGGAAGGAGGTCTGTGGAAGGACCAGGAATTCAGCACCTAAAGCAAAGCAGTTTTTAAGGGGAATGCCTGTTTTTTTTGCTCCCTCCTTTTCCTGCCAGTGGGAGCAAATGGACAGGACAGCAAGCAGGAACTCAGAAGGGACACCAGGAACGTCAGCTCTCAGTGGCCAGAAGGGACTCNGGCTGCCAGCTTTTCCAGGAGTGTGCTGTGGGAGACACTGTCAAAGGCCTTGCTGAAATCCAAATAAACAATATATCATATATTGTAAGTTATATGGGTTATAAGATAACAGTGATTACAGGAGACAGTTTATTCCTCAAGCAGCTGTAATTCTGGTCTTGGCTGTGGAAGATTTGCTCAGAGCCATGGACAAGGTATCAACTCTCCAGGCAGCAACACTTCACTACACAGTGATCTCTAACCTGAGTGGATTAAACACCCAGCAGACTGCTTCTGACAACACACCACCCACACCCTTTCCCTGCATGTTCAGACCTGGACCTCCCCTGCCATCCATGGCCTCCTACTGCTGAAAGCAGCACAGTTCAAAGAACAATAAAGTTTCACAGCTCCAGTGTTTATGCTTTTTTCAGTGACTGAGAAGAATCAGTTTGCAAGGAGATCAATTATTTTGCCATGTTTCTGTTAATTTGATACCTCAATTCTCCCACACAAGTAAAACATAACTTCTACATTGGACATCTACGCTGGTCAGAAACAATGGTACACAGATTTTGTTTTCTGAACTAAAGTTGTTTTTATAACTGTTTGATCAGTTTCTAAATGGATGGGTTATTATGACAAACAGAAAAAAGAAATAAAATATTTACAATATATTCATGCAACTTTCATATATATAAAAATACTTGCAGCTTACGACTCACTTCAACAAACTCAACAAGACAATTCTCTCTGGTTACTCTTTGAGGTGTAAGTAGACCTGCGCTCTCTGTCTTTACTTTTATGTATTTAACTGTTATGTTTTCCCTTGTCTTTCATTCCTGATGTGATGATTTTATTTTTTTTTAATATGTTCATTTTATGATTGCATGCCTGTCTTTCTGAATTAGCAGCAATAAATGTTCAAGCATTTGAGTATTTTATTTAAGATATAGAGACATGTAACCTACATTTAAAAAGATTATTTACGTTTCTGTTGGTCTTAAGTTTGGACAAAGCTTATTTACAAAACAATGGTCTTGGCAAAATTAAATTTTATTTCTTTTAGCAAAACTATGATAATATTTCAACCACCACTCCCTCCACATTTTTCACAGTAAGGAAATGGTCAGCATTACATTAATTTTCTTTTTTTTCACAGACTGCAACTGCAAGGAGAATTTCAACTACATTCAATTTCTAATAGATAATTCAAGTTTTCTATGTTTAAATTATTTTTCTTTTAAAATAGATTTTTAATTCATTCTTTTTCTTCTACTTTTTTACCTCTGGAAAATTCTCTGTAGTTATTAGTATAAATATTACAGTAGGACTGTAATATTTGCATTGCTCCAGTTTGAATTTTATAATTGATAAATATGTTTTTGCTACCGTACAAATAGTCCTAGTTTGCCCTGGAAGAAAAATATTTTGACTTCTAATGTCAGTATAATTACTATTAGAATATAAATCTTTCCTTTTACCTTACTCCCTAGTTTCTGTTTTTTCCAGAGCTGTGTAAAAAGAATGATTTCTTTAAACAATTTCAGTGAATGTTCTGCAAAATTCAATGGTCTTACAGGCCTATGGGTGCAGAAGTAGTACACATGAAGGTTTCAGGAAGGTTATAGACCTTACAATGTACAAGAGGGATCAGAATGCAAAGAAATTTTTTATTTTCCCATAGGGGTTTTACTGAATGAATCATCACCCATGTGATAGACATTTCATGGAAAGCAATGTCATGAATAAAAACTTTGGTTTAATTACTGCAGTTGTGAGTATGGAAATACATACAAACAAGAAGCAGAATGTAAAATTAAAATTAATTAAACCCCTAGAGAATTTAATAAGATAGTTGGACTTTAAATTTCCACATTGTAATTCTTCAGTATTTAATTTGTATGTCTATTTTCTGAAGATAATTATTTTTATATTCAGATCTTTAGTTTAGCAGATAAAATAGAGCTCTGTCTCTTTAAAATGCAAAACTTTAAAAGAAAAGACTTTTAGACTTCAGCAAGCTCCCATAGCCTTTCCAGTTAAAGCCTAACAGGTAACCACTATAGTAATATGCCAAAAGGACTTTTCTGGAAAAGATTCATCTTTTTTTTTTTTTATCCCAAATGGCTTAGATTATTTTCAAGTAAAAGAAATTATATTGAAAACTAAATATATAAACTTTCTTTACTCAATAAACAGCTGAACTCCTGGAAATACAATCCCACAAGTGCAAAAAAACAAAATTTCTGCAGTTTTGCATGTTTACCCATTTTGAATATATTTATAGATGTCTAATGTACTTAGTCAGATATTATGTGGCTCCAGCATCCCAACATTAGAAAATTCACTCCTCACCCAGTAAATCCCTGCTGATATAAGCATGGAAGGCAGACAAAGTACAGCCAAGCCTACAGGAAAGTAATGAGGAAGACAACATAAAATGATGTAACGCTTTTTAAAATGTAATTTAAAAATCAAGCAAAAAGCCAAACCTGCATTCAGAAAATGCCCTTAACAAAGGTTATAAAATTTTTAAGACAGGGTCTTAAGTGTAAAAAAGCTAAAATTGTTTGTCCAAGGAGCCGTAATCCGCACACATAATGACAGACATGCTCTTTAATCACAACCATATTTTCTATCAGACCAGTAATACTTTGGGTGAGCAGAACAAATGTATTTTCCAACTAGAGACAGAGGCAAAAGGGCCTCAAACTGAGGGGTTGCCCCTCAGTTGTTGAAGACATTGGAAACTCTATGCTGAAGACATTGGAAACTGTAATGTAAAAAAGGGAACATACACAGTGTATTTAAGAAGGAACCACTATTTTGTAAACCCATGTTTGACATTGTCTCCACCACAAAGTCTGCACCTTTATCAAGGCAGGTAAACTTTTGCACTGACTACTCTTCCTGTGAATCAGACACAGCTGAGCTTTGGACTGCATAGTCAAGGTTAGTGTGGCATATGAACTGCCAAGTCTGATGATAACCAAGACGAATTTGTTCCGATGTATTTGTCACGCTCAACTACATTAATGTTTCAGATTTTTGCTACAGGACAGGGGGTACTCTACCAATTATATGTCAAGAACCCCTAAAGCTTCTATTGCTTTAGCTTCTGCTATAGTTAAAAAGTTCAAAACTGTTTTCTTAGATTCCTACAATACCTGGAATGTTGACACTGTAAAAATCTATAAATGAGTATTTCATATTCAAAAGATGAAAACTGAACATTTTATTAACCTGTAGGCAATGATAGTATTTCATACTTCTCAATATTTTTTCCAATATTTTCCAAAACATTCTCAAGAGAAATATTTGAATGTTTTATATGAAGTATTTAGAAATTAGGACAATATATTATAAACAACTGTGTTGATTCAAAAACATAACAACTGATGGCTAGGTTTAAAATTCCAGGATATATTGACTCAGTCTCACAACATTATTAATAATTAATGATTAGGTGTTATGACTTAACACTCTATACAAATAAATGAATGGAGCAGAAGTAGGTTTTACAGAAATGCTTCCTAGTCCTCACCCAAAGATTTTACCCTGAAAAATGAGCAATAAATCTCCTGCATAAACAATGTTGCAATTGTCTTTCTATAGAAAAGCTGGAGTTTTGTGCTTGTAGTTACAAGCAGTAAATTATTATCCAGAAATATTTTCTTCATTGTAATATTTTTATTTTTTTAAACGATTTAAATTAATTTTGAGCCATATCACATTTCAATCTAGACATGATACTTATTATTTTTATTAATCATTGCATGAAAATGCAATTATATTCAAACATCATCATTTTAGGGGTAATGAAACTCCTGAAAAGATAAAATAATTTCAAATTAATACCAACACCCATCATGTTACGTGCAATCATGTAACTATGTTAGGATGAGTTTGAAAGCAATTAAGATTTCTAGAGAACTACTGATAAATTGGTAGTTACTATAGTACACAGAATCAGGCCTTGCTACAGAATCATAATTTCTCACTCATTAGACTGGATAATAGTAGGCAAATAACAATTGTGCTTAACAACTTCACAGGAATTAAAATAGAAATGAGATGTTCATTGATACTACTGTATGTGGCCTGTATTGCAACCTGTTTGTCAACATACTGAGGCATTATTAGTCTTCTAGAAGTCAAAAGTGAGTCAGACAATTTTACTGGCTTTCAATCAAATTACTTTCATATACACGCAAGCATTACAATCCTTGTTTTACTCCAGCCCTCCCATGCCTCAAATCTTAACATTGCTGACAAGGCTCTAATGCTAGGTGTTTGACTTTTGTGTCATGCTCTCACCCAGGCTACTTCATCTGTACTCAAATGCCCCAAAACCAGCTACCTTTCTACCTCCAATGGTTCATCTTGAATTCCGTATCTAAGACTACTGGTCCTCATGAAGCCTTTATTTTATCATCTGCATAATACAATATTTTTTAAGTAGACTGCTTTGCAAAAGTCACACTTGAACAGTAAGTTTCTCTATAAGTTATTATATGGATAGAATTAGGTATGCAAAAACATTAGTTACCTTTGCAGAATCTATATGAAGAGCTAAGCCTACTCCAAGGCTTAAACACCCTTAAGAGGATTAAATTACATTTCATGTAACTATTTTGTTTTACAAATGAAGACTGCATCCATTAGTAACTACATCATCTTTCTGTTGAAGTTTCTTTCACATTATATATACTAGATTCTGGAAAAGCTCTATTCTTTTCTGATGTAGGCTTTCTGAACTTTCCAACCAAGTTTTTTAAACTTCAGCTCTTGCAGAAACTAATGTATGACACCCTGTTGGTTGTAAAGAAATGCCTTTGTAATATTAGGTGATTTCTATTTCAAAGTCATTCTTTTTTGTCTTCTTTATAACTCCTTCTGTGACAACTAAAGCATACTGTCCTGCTACAGAAAGGGTGTGGATGGAAAGCTTTCTTAAGCTATTGAACAATTTAAATTCATAGCACAAGATTATATGAAGAAAACATTACCAAGCAACTTTCACAGGACAAGCTCACTTCATGTTTTTACCTGCCCTTGCCATTTTAACAATGATGTTTCATAGTGTGCATTCAAGTAATTGATAACATTTATATGGCTTTTAAATAGAAATAAATTTCTTCTGTTTATTTTTGATTGGTGATGATCTTTGCACTTTGCACTTGCTACGCAAGTAGCAGCTTGTAGCAAAGACTCAACACACAAAATATTTTTGATTTTGTAAGGCACGTCTAGAGTAGTTTTTTATTTAAATGTAGCACATAATATAGAGAATTATAAAGATGAGAATATACAGAGAATGAAAGACAGGGGCTTCCTACCTTGGAATCAACTGTGATTTTATTTTTATTCCCCCCACTTCATGTGAAAAAAAGGCCTCACACCAGAAACAGAGCTACTCCTGCCAGTATATCCAAAAGATTTGCAACAGATGCTTCATGCATCGAGTCTGAACGGGTTGTTAAAACCATTTCTGATGCTATCTATTCAGAATCTAGCTTAATTTACAAATTAGTAATCAATTATAAAATAGTCACATCTCAACAATTCATTGGGCATTAAGGTTAAACTATTTTTGTTTTATAGTTTGAAACAGAATTTATTAAAAAATTATTTTTATTGATCTATGCACAAAAATTCATAAGGCATGCACTTTAAAATCATCAGCATAGAGCCCAGCTTCTACTTTGTAATATAATCTCTGAAAGAAGAAGATATCTTCTGGAAAGCCTTATAGTTAAAAAACCCCACAACTGTTACGTAAAGAGCAGGACAATGTGGCTGATTATTTGAACTAAGGGGAAAAAGGGAGTTACAAGAACTTAACAAAAGCAATCTTGACAAAGATTCTGTAGACAAGATGTATAATTGTGAAGACACATTTTTAATTTTTTGTATTATATAATTTTTGAATAAAAATACTGACAATGTGTATTCTTAGGAAGTACATTCATTCAGGGTTGTTGGTTTACAGGCCAGATTAAATTATTCTCACACCAGCCATATAAAATTTGAACAATTGTCTGAACAAAATCAAGTTAAAATATTATTACCAAATAAGTAACAATATTTTTTTCTCATAGAAAGACTTCCATGTCATGAAATATTGGATATCGTGCTTCTGAAAGCAGGATTGATATTATGCTGTCCTTCTTAGTTGGAATAATGGGTATCAGAACACTATTATGAAAAGACAGCAGTGCATATGATAGTGTTCCAAGGGAAGGCATCCAGACAGGAGCAAAACTTCTCAAAAGAGGTCAGAAAGATATTTTGATAATGTAAAAAGAAAATTAGAGGATAATTGGCAGGCATGGCTACTGAGTATACAGTGAATTTACTAAAAGACGAGACATTGAAACAAGGCATTCCTAACTCAGCAATTTAAGTGGATGGAAATTCTGAAGTATTTCAAATTAAATATTTCAGTTACAATATGTTGGTATTTTGCAATATTTTGTTAGAAAATTCCTCACAAGCTCTATCCAAAATCTATCTTTTTCTCTGGAGATGGCTTTTTACACACTGAAACACTCAGTCCAATCTTAAACTCAGCATGGTTCAGTGTTAGTGTTACTTTTCAAACTGCTTACATGATGGAATTTAATTTTTCTCATAGTCCACTCCCCTCCCCACAAGATGAATTGTTTCTCCTGGTAAGTTATTGTTGATGAAAGGCCAAAAGTTTGAAATTGTCACAGGTGTGTTTTGCTAGTGCCACCAGACAGCCCCAACTGATGTGTGGCTCTGGCTCCAACTCCTTCACTGATACATATATATATATATATATGCATAAGCCTTTCATAGCCACTGCAGACAAACATAGTCAATGCTGTGGCAGTGTGTTCGCCCCAGCCCCAGCCCCAGCTGAAGCCAGTGGGGCTGTGCTGGCTGCACCCAGCTTACCCTGGACTTTGGGGTGAAGCCTGGCAGCCAAGGGCTGTCTGGAGCAGTGACCCACACATCTTGGTGCTGTGCTGTGACTGTAAGCCACAAGCAGTGGGCAGCCCAGGGCCCAGGGGCTGTCCTGCAGGGCACTGGCTGCACGCCAGGATCTCCTCCTGAGCAGGAATGTCTGTCCAGGTTACTCCTGGAGGGTGAGTGATTCCTTGCAGCAGCACACTCTCAGTAAGTCATTAACTGCATGCTAAACCTTGACATCTCAGCTGAGTGACATAAAGAATTGATTGAGCACATGGAATCCTTCAGACATAAACTGCTGTCCAAGTCTGCTCTGCCAGGACTGGATCCAGCCCCACCTGAACTCCTCTCTGAGAAGTTTAGAAAGCAAGGGGGCCCTGTCTGAAACTCATGGCTCAATGAATTGGCCTCCCTGACAGCTTTGTCTTACTCTGAGCTCTATGCTGTAAATAGTCGAGTGCACCTTGCCATCAAATCTTGTTGAAACACCTCACATCTACTGCTGAAATTTGTTATATCAACAAAGCATATCATAATTTTTTCTTACAAGTGAAGTGCATGACGCCATCCTTAACACACTCACAGGAGAGTCACATGGAAGGCTCCAGACAGCAACTATTAACCACAAAATGTGAGAAATATTTAAGTACACAGTGATTCTTAAAATGGTCATCTTGTAGCTTGCATAGCTAACTTAGCCCTTCCAGACATACACTGTAGTCCTTGGAAACAAGTGAAACATACTGTTGTTTAAAAGTTTCAAATATTTCTTCTGTGGTAAATTATCTTTTATGGGGGGAATATAGTTCATTTTACAATAATTTCTGAGGCATTTTATTGAACATTTTTATTGATCTTACTGGATTTCTACATTTAATTATGTGGTCTATTCTATTTCCCATGACAGCATGCTTTTACACAAGTCATATTTATTGTTTTTGTTTCTGTAATGTACCACATGCTATGATTGTAATTAACATCTTTGGAGAATTTAATCTCTATCATGTGAATGTGCATAATAATGAGGAGGTCCAAGAGGCAAATGTTTTAAAATAATTTATATTTTATTGCTTATGACTGCACTTATGAACATGCAGAAGATTTTAAAGGTTCTTACAGTTTTGTGTTTAAGATTGGAAATAGGCTGGAAATAGTTAACTTATCTAATTCATTATTTAGTGAACCACACCATGCCCAAAAGAGAATAAAAGTGCTATCTGTGACTGTATGTGTCATGTATAACACAAAACTATATTTATAGTAAGGGTCAAATAAGCAATTATTTGCATATACCTGAAAGACTCTTACAACATTAAAATGTACATCAGAAATGCATACTTATTTAATAGGGATATATATATATTTTCAGATTAAGATTAAAAATGACAACATTTATTTTGAATAAAACTTATTAGCTGCCTTATTCTATTTTAGGGAGGAAAAATTAATATATAGACAGAGGTTCTTAAAACACTTTGTAGAGATTCATTATCTAGCACACTCTTACTTATTCTGGAGATTGTCAGGTTCAGCAGATGCAGATTTATGACAGAAGCCCAGTAAAGCATAAAACATTAAAAAACCCACACAAATATACAAAATCCGCAGTTCACATGTTTAATCACTTTATTCACAATTATTTAGCAGGGTTTTTAATTAATAAAAAAGCTCTCAAGAGATCATCCTAGAGATAAATTAGTGCATTAAGAAAACTATGAAAGTTCCTGGACATTCCAGCTAAAGTTAGTCTGGCCCATCATATATTTAATTATATGCCATTCATTTTTATATTTTATGACACCTTAAAGTATCCCAACTTTATTTGAACAATAAAAGTCTACTAGTAGCATACAATAACTTTACTCCACTATCAGGAATGCACACCTGTTAAGCACTTGTTACAGTGAGATTCTAACTGATAAGTTCTATATTATAATAAGAATACTTAATGAGTGTTGATAACTTTGGTACACTGAAGAATACCAAAGAGATGTGATCACTAAGAAAAATACAATCTAAGAAGAAAGCAGGTTATAATTACAACATTATAACTAGACCATGAGCATTTCTTTATTAGAAATAAAAAAAATGAAACAGACTATATATATTCTTCTTGTCTTTCATTTCACCTGTGCATGCAAATTTTACTTATTTTCTTATAAATTCTGTATGTGTCCTTTTTTAAACAACTGAATGCAAAATTTAGTGAAATTAAACCATTGAAAGTTTATTTTCAATTAAAAGGAATGCACAAATACTGAGCATTTACTAAGAAGGTCCTATACAACTACCAGAAGAAAAGTTTTCTGCTAATATGAAGTGTTAGCCGCATAGTGTCATGCCCTGTTTGATGATGGAGAAAGAAGATAATAGAGCTTCCTGTATTTTGAGGATTTGGGAGATGAAAAGTCAACATAGAACAGATTTACTGAGTTTACTATATAGTACAATATAGTATAATACAATATATACAGGTTATATATTGCTACACAGGATAGCAATAAAAGTTTTACAAGATTATTCCCCAAAACTCTGCAGTGAGAGCAGATGACAAGATTACCAAGCTTCTCTAGTGACCAAGATCAAACATTAGGAGTGAATGAATAAAAGCAGAGGTCTGGCAGCATCCCACCACAACTGAGGGACCACTGAAAATACAGCCTAAGTTACTTGACCCAGAGAGAGAACAGTTCCAAACCTAAACATTTCCCCCAGATCAGGACAGAAATCAGCCTACTGAAAATGTTTCACTGCTTTTCTGAATTAAGTAGAATTCTTATAGTACTCTGCCCAATGATAGAGTAAAAATTGCTGGTTCCACTTAACAGTTGCTCCTTAAAGAAATGGTAGCTTGATCGACAAAGATGATGAGACCCTTCTCCCAATCCTCCTTCTCACTTAAATGGCAATTTATCTGTTTTTGGAATAAACTTGCAAATTTGAAGCTCAGTGTTCTCCCGGATGACTAGTGAAAAAAATCATGTGAAGTACTAAATGAAACAGAAGAACAAAACACCAAAAAGGTCATGAGATACAGAAGAAATGTAACATGAGGAAAAAAAATGGAGTAATATCTACAAATCCCAAGGAAGATAAAGCTTTTCAAGAATGTATGAAAGAAAAAGCTAGATCATTTTTAGACTGTGTTAAAAAAATTGTAATATCTATTCCCACAACAAACATATCTAGAGATATGAATTACCATGAGAAAACAAAAAGGGAAACAAACTTCTGAATACTTTATAACACACTTGAAATGTTAATATAATGTGTATGAAATCTTTAAGGCCAGAGGACTCGATACTCCAGATAGAGGGAATGAAATACAAACTTGAGCTGTAATAAAACTTTGAAAACATGTCAAACTGCAGAAAAAAAATGGTCAGGATCCCATGGGATGGATCAAGAACAAATAAACTTTTAGGAAACTACAAATAAAATAGTAATTTATTTATGCAAAGTGAAAAAGAAAATAGCAAGTTTGCAAAATGCAGTTTGAGTAATACAATGAGGAGCAATGTGGAAGACTGCTTGAGGCCTAACTGGCTTGTGTTACACAGAAAGCTAAAAAAACTCACAGCAAAACCTACTGCAACCTTTTGCACATTTTCAAAAAAAATTCTAGAAAATAGATAATATCATATCACAAGAATACAATATTTAAAATCTTTACAAACATGTATAATTTCTTGTGATAAAAGATAAAGACATAATAAAAATGTTGGGGTGCAATAGCATTTTAACAAAGCAGTTTTAGGTTTTGAGGTAGGTACTAAACAAAAGTAGAAGTCCAGGAACTCTTTTTCACCTCTGCTAATTTTTTTAGAATTTCTCCTAAATTGTCTAACATGGAATATGCTATTAAAGACCATAGATCAGAAAACAGCATAGTCCAGGCTTCAGAAACTAAAACTTATGAAGAAACTCTAATTTTACAAGGCAAGCAAGGAAAAAAGGCTCAATCAAAAGGGTTGAGATACATTTTATTTTGAAAGAAGAGATACAACAGGTATTTTTTATAAATAACAATTCCTGTACTACCAAATCTAGTCAGCCAAATATATCATTTTTTCTCTTTTGCTCTGCTCTTCCTTGCTCAGTTATTTGTCCATATGCAATAAAAACTTAAGATTTTGGTCTTTGATTGCTCACTGATCTTTCTGAAGTGGTTTTCAATTTCCTACCCTGTATTACGAGCTCTTCAGCACAACTCTTATTTGAGAGAATGCATCCTTGCCATTTCTTTCTTTATGGAAAAACTAACTTTTTCCTCATCTGTCTTTTTTCAGGTCTGTGCTGCAGAGAAGCAGTATTATTTCTCTGGGGTAAATAAATTTGTCAGTAGTTAATAACACTGTACACCATTCTTAGCTTACCACAAACCATTCTGTAAAATATCAGAGAGCATCATGTTTTCAAAGCTTATTCTTTTTCTGTGCCCCACTAATTTATGCATCCATACAGGGATGGAGCTCCTTATGTAACAGAACTTCAAGAAGAGTGAATATGTGGATTGAGTTATCTTATTAAAGATGATATGTCTCTGTGAAAATATTGTGAATTCAATTATTTCCTGGGAAAGATTTATGCATCTGTTATGATGTGATATTTTATGATGTTAAGCATCCATCTTTACATTTTATGTAAAGTGGTTCACATATTTTTCTAGAAAAGGAGTGTGATAACTCAGTCTAAAATGTTTGAAAAAATGGAATAGAGTCCATTATAATATGCCTGGTGTTACTTTAAAAAAGTTTTACTGCATAAAATGTTTGTTTTATGCAACATTGGTGACCTGATTTAGAAAGTGTGAATAAAGAAAAGCTAGGTAGTAGAAAAAACTTATCTTTTTAAAATTCAATAAGTAAGATTACATAGGCATATATGTACTTCATCATCCTAGAATTATAGAATATGCTGAGTTGGAAGATACTCAGCAGGAACATCGAGTCCAACCCCTGGCCTTAGGAAGGACACCCCAAGAGTCACATCAGGTGCCTGAGAGTATTATCGAAATGGGGTTTTAACTCTGTCAAGCTGTGACCACTGCAGTGGGGAGCATGTTTCAGTGCCCAACCACACTCAGGGTGAAAAACGTTTTCCTGATATTCAACCTACACAACCCCTGGCCCAGTTTCATGCCATTTCCTTGAGTTCTGTAACTAGTCATGAGAACGAAGAGATCAGTACCTGCCCCTTCATTTTCCCTCACAAGGAAGCTGGAAATTGCAATGATGTTTTCCCTTAGTCTCCTCCAGACTGACCAAGTGACCTGAGCCACCCTTCACATGACTCCTCCTCCAGACCCTTCACCATCCTTGTGGCCTTCCTCTGGATGCTAACAGCTTATTGTTTTTTGTTGTTTTTTTTTTTTAATGTGGCACCCAGAAGTGCCCCAGCACTGAAGCTGAGGCTGCCCCAGAGCAGAGCAGAGCACAGCAGAACAGAGCAGAGCAGAGCAGGACAATCCCCTCCCTTACCCAGTTGATGCTGTCCCTGATGTCCCCAGGACACCCTTCACCCTCCTGGCTGCCAGGGCACTGCTGGCTCATGTTCAACTTGCCATGGCCCACAACCCTTTCCATGGCACTGCTCTGCACCCTCTTTTTCTCCAGTCTACTCACAGACAGCATGGTCCTGTCTCAGGTGCAGAATCCAGCACCTGCCCTTGTTAAACTATACCCTATTTCATACAACTCATTAACTTAATGGCAAACATCATCTTACTCAATCTCATCTTCTTAAACTCTATATGAAGCTTCATCTCCATGCTGAACAACCCCAACTCTCCAAGCCTTTCCTCATAGGAAAAGTGTCCCATCCTTCTGATCACTGTTTGTCCCTCCTCTGAACCTGCTTCAACAGGTACATGCAATTCCTCTGCTGGGGACTCCAGAACTGTAAGCTAGACTCCAGGTGGGGTCTCACCAGCATAGAGTAAAGGGATAGAACCTCCTACAATCTGTNTCCAGCACCTGCCCTTGTTAAACTATACCCTATTTCATACAACTCATTAACTTAATGGCAAACATCATCTTACTCAATCTCATCTTCTTAAACTCTATATGAAGCTTCATCTCCATGCTGAACAACCCCAACTCTCCAAGCCTTTCCTCATAGGAAAAGTGTCCCATCCTTCTGATCACTGTTTGTCCCTCCTCTGAACCTGCTTCAACAGGTACATGCAATTCCTCTGCTGGGGACTCCAGAACTGTAAGCAGGACTCCAGGTGGGGTCTCACCAGCATAGAGTAAAGGGATAGAACCTCCTACAATCTGTTGGCCATGTTGCTTTGGATGCAGCCTAGTATACATTTCGTTTTGTGAACTAGTTATTCATTTACTGTCTTGGATAGTTACTTGCTTTGATGTTTCCTCCTTTCGAAATTACTTTCATATGCCAAAATTTAATTACTTTAGTTCCTGAAAAGCACAGAGTAGTGAAGGAGAGGAAAACATAGGTATTAAAAATCTTTTAGGAAAATTTATACTGAAAGTTGGAAGAAAACAGTAGTGATAAAAAGTATATTCATTCAGTGTCGTACAGCTTCATTCTGGTCTCATAGTTAAAATGCACTGAACCAGGCTGCACATCAATCATATCAAATTAAGTATGTTGCTCTTCTGCAATCTACCTATAGCTAACACTTGAGGTTTTGCTGTTTTTTGTAATTAGCAGTAAAAGTGCATATTGTGCAATAAAAATAAAGACAAACCTGGTTTTATGGGTATGCTTATGACAGTAACATTCCTGAAATTTAAAATGGCACGCCTTGCCCATATCAATCTAAACTATTTCTAAGGCATCTAACATTTTCATATCTGAATGCCAAAGTCAATGTAAAATATTTACTATGGGTGGGGACAAAGACTGGCTAAATTGTAATGAAAGTACTCCATTTTATTGAGCACATACTTGTATTTTTACTGTCAGTAATTGTGCTAAATGCTTAGGTTTGGGGTTATATGTTTTAAAAAACATCTAAGAAGCATGAAGCCCTGAACATCAGGAAGAACTAAATGAAGAGCTGGAGAGGGAACAGTTATCAAAGGAGAACACTCACACTGGACCTGTGAATAAAAATCCATTTTATATGACTTAGAAGAGAGGCATATATCACTAGTTGCTATCTCTGAACACACACACAAATAAATCTCAAAGGCAGTAAATGCACTGTCCAAAGTTATATACAACACAGAAAAAAAACCGTTTGATCATTTTGTATTCACTCAGAAGTATTAAGGCAGCAAACACAAGTCAAAAAAACAAGCACATGTGTTCCATGACTTCATCCTTTCAATTAAACAGATATAATTTAGTTGTTATGTTCCACTGACCTTACTATCTTGCTCCAAATATTTTTGTTTCTCGCTTTTCCTCCTTTTACAGACAGAAATTTTTCATAGAAAATTAAGGAAAGCTGACTTTCCACATGAGTTAACTAAGAGTGTATGATTTAAAGTATCTAAACATCCTTCCACAGATCTTTGGACAATCTGTGAGAGATCACACGCACCGGATGTCCACACAGATGGGAACTGAAAGTCTCTTCCCCTGATCCGAAAGCCCTCTCTCCTCACAAATCACAGCATATGTGATTCCATCTGCAAGACCTGTCCTGGCAAAAGGCACTGAGGTAATCAGTACATTTTAAAAGCCTTATGAAGAGCAAATCAAGACAATCCAGAAACTGATTTTGTCAAGCACATACCAGAGGACCTTATTTATCTTGTCCATGTCCAGCTGTAGTATGTGCTGCAGTGTTACTGTATTAGTCAGATCTTAAAGCATTATGAATAGTTTTATGGTAATATAAGACAGATTTGTGAGGTAAATGGAATTTGGGTTTGGATAGAGTTTGTTTGAAATCCTGGCCACAAAACTTTCAAACACTTGTAGTTGCTATGTTTTTTTCCTACAGACTGTAGACTAATATTGTTTACAGACTGAGAGGAATCCAGGCTAAAAGTTCAAGATAACTAGTTTTAATTTCAGTTTTAGGCAGAACTAATATTCTCTGAAACTGTAAGATATTCAGAAAGTTCTCCCACAAAAATGAAGGCCTTATGCACCTCTGCCATTTAAACCCTTCTATTTCAGCTCTAAAGGTTGTAGATTTTCCTCTCTGCAGTCCTTAAAAGTAGCAATTTATCTTTTAAGTTCTTGAATAAATTCAGTGGTACAGCTAGAGAAGAATAAGAAAAAGGAAGTAGAGAAGGACATGTAAAATGACTAAAAGCGATAACTCAATTATTACTGTGAAAAGATAATGGTCATACAAGCAAGAAAATGCATTTTGGTGTCAAAAGTTCTACAACCCAAGCCATTACAGAGGGCAAGCTATAGACTTTATGATAAAAAAGGGGGAAAGATGGGATGCCAGAACAATTCATGAAACTCCCACTCACTTCTTGACTGTACATGAATGCTGTTTCAGAACCTTGAAATGAGGGAGCTAGGTACAATCTAAATTAGGGGGGTTTGGCACTCTGGATCTGTGGTGGCTGTTTGGCATTACTGCAATTCACAGGAGTATCTTTATTGTCATACATTTATTTCTTATGCTACCTATATAAGTAATTTTCTAATCACCAGAAAAGAACAAGGGAAAAACAAATTAGTACATTTTGCAAAGTCAATGGCTTATCAGCTTACTGGTGGTTTGAATAAGGTCATCTCATTAAAAATTTTGATACCTGTATGAACAGTGTATTAAACAAAAAAGATTTATACATTAATTCAACATTTTTTCTTAAATTACAAAACTGACTATATTAGAAATACAAGAAAAATAAAGCATAGATGGTCATATACTATAGTGGGCCAAGCTAACCCTAGAAAGGATCCTTCATAGTATAAAATTTTAAATTAAGATTACAACTACTCCATTTTCAAATGCACTGTTTTCCTATAAGCTATCTGAAGTGGACTTATATGCATATGGAATTAAAACCACTCTAGGGCCTATGTAGCCAAAGTGTACAGAAACCACAGGTCTATCACACAGCATCTCAGTTTTATGATAGATAAACAAATGAGGGCATCAGTAACTACAGACTTGATGATCTTTGGCAACAAATGAATTTTATAAGCCCTTCATATGCCTGTAAATCTGATCATGTCTGTTATTGCTCTGTCACTTCAGAAATACTATTCTTTGCAGATTCTCGGGTAATTCATTATAACTTGCTGCTTGCTACAGAAGAACTCTGTGCTTCTCTACTTGCTGGAAAAAAACATCATTACTCTGATCAACCCACCTTGTAAATCATAACAATGAAGTATTGATTTCAGGTCTAGTATTTCACATATTTGGGAAAACATCAAGTGTTTTCTACACTCATCATGGTCATCTGAAGCTCACTAGAGAAAGTGTATTGAAACAAAATTTCCCTTTTTAATATTGTGCAAGCATGTGTCCTTTTATATTGCCTAAACATGTTTGTCAGCTTCATATCTCTCCCCTTTCTTTGTCATATTGGACTGTCTGCACTTGTAAGCCAGATCTGCCTGAATTACTTTTTTAACCTGAACATTCTTTTGTATAAAATGTTTTATAAATTATTTAACACAGAACAGCAGTTGGGATTTATGCATAATTGTTAAAGAAACAGGAAATATCCTGATTTCATTCGGTTTTCTATTTTACACATGCAATATCTGAACAGGTACATTGGTTTCAAAAAAGTATTCTTAAATTATAAAAGCACATGCTTTTTTATGCTTTTCTGAGGTAAAAATATTATTTTATACAGAAAGTATTTTAACTACATACATACATACATAGTATGGATTTAAGAAGACTAGTATACAATGTGCAGTGCACATACCAATCACATAGCTATATTGTAGATCTAATTTCAGACACATGAAGATAAACTTCAAGAGCATATTCATTTGCTGCTTAGAATGCATGACTTATTTTCTCTGAACATATTCCATCACACTCCCTTCTTTATATTGCATTTTTGTGAGAGGAATAATGGGGGAGGGGAGGGAAGAATTCACAAAACCCAAACATCTCAGGATCATCAAAGTAAACACAAATGTGTTTTAGAGTTCCAGTAATCTCATACACAACTTATTTTGAAAGAGTAATTTTAAAAGGAATTAAGTAATGCTGCTGTTTTACAGGAGATAGATGCAAAATAATTAATATCTTTTTTAGATTTGATCAGAAACACATTAAGTGATCAAGTTACCAAAGAAATACTACTAGTGAATCATTTACCAAGGGCTTCCCTTACCACCTTTCCTGTTCATTCTAGCAACAGTTTTAATAAAAATCACTATTTCACATGAAATGTCCTATAATTCTTCTTTATCATGTCCTTCTTAATTTGACCACTATTAAAAGATAAATAAACTTATGCTATCCTGGTAAGAGGCCGAGGGGTCCAAAACTGTCAATAAAAAAATAAATTATTTTCAACAGACACATTAAAAAAAAAAAACGAATTGCCTAGTCACTCTGGCCAGAAAAGCACAGAATGAAATAAGTACTTTTTTATTTTGGAAGGAGAGGAAAGTATGCAGTTATTACCTAAGAAATCAGAAGAAATTTGGCAGCCTTTGTACAAGGAAATATATATTTTCTTACTTCATATGAATTACTATTTTAAACTTCTGGACTGCAATTAAGCTTAGCCACAAATTAGAACTGCCTCTTTCAACCAGAGAGATTGATGCAGAGATCAAACCACGAAACAGAAGCAGATATTTATCAAAGGGATAAATATTCCATGAAAAAGATTAATATTTTATCTCAGTGCTTACCAGGTATGTGCCACAGTGAAACGACGCTGTTTTGGTATGTTGCTATTTAAAAACATCCTTCTCAAGAGCCTTGGAGAGTTTCGAGGAGAAATAACAGGACACAGCCGGGGAGAAGCAGGTGAAGATTTTCGAGCTGTCCTGGACTTTTCATGTTGCAACAGGTTTTCCCTCAGGGTCTTCACAAGATCTTCATTTAGCCATGGATTTTGACTGTGTGCATTATCCACTTCAGGAACAGGCAAATTGTCCGGACTTGTCTGCTGAGCCATGTTTCTCAAGTAACTTGGTTATTAAGGTCTAATGCAATCAAATGTTGGCTTACTGCTTAAAATATTTCCGTTCTAAATCAGTTCCTAAGAACTGTTCAGACACTCTATGCCAGTTCAGCCTATTCTCTTTTCAACATGGTGTTGCCTGCCCTTAACGTCTTTCTATAGATAATGATCTACAAAGGAAACAGCAAGCTAACTCCTCCACAGAAACCGATTAAACATTACCACTCCTTTCACAGCCCTGCTGCCAAAGATCACTTCTGAGCTATTATAGCAAGTGAGCATGAGAGGAAGAAATTGCTTTAGCACAACCTTTATCAGAGCTGTAAAGCTGCCTGTTAAACTATCGTAACTAATGTGCTGCAGCTGCTTGAGTGACTTCTGGTTATGTACACAAAAAATGCTGGAGGAGGGCTTAAACATCAGATCTGTGCTCGTTTTGTTTGATTATTCTTTTCTTTGCTTATTCCTGAAGCTTCAGGGAGGTGGAAAGGAAGAGGGACTGCTGAATAACTCTTCTGTTTCTTCAAAGATCTACCATGATTGTCTTTCAAGGATCTTCCATGTTCCAGGAAAAACTCAAGATTTCAAACTCTTACCTCTTAAAAGGGCTTAGTTTCTGCCTTCTCCTCCCTGCCCTCGAGTCAGTTTATTACATCCAGTTTTCAAATTAATTTAGGAAAGTAAGATACTTGTTACCTTATATTTTTCAGGAAAACAAACCTAATCTTTAAGAGATGCACATCAAATCCTGTGAAAGTTACTAGTATGTGTTTAATGAGATACTCTTATTTTAGTATTTTCAACATAATATTACCACTGCTTGAACTAAGGAAATTCCTTTTTTCTATTCAGGAATGATGGGGAGATAAAATATCAAAAGCTATTCAAAGAGAACTTAGAGAAGATAAAAAGGCAAAACCACTTGCATTTATTTGGGGAATGCATACAGCTAATAAATTTCATATTTATCTTCATGTAATTATGCAAATGAGATATTGGTGCAATTTCATGATACAACAATACTTTTTGTCAATCAAATCTGAGCCTTATACGTTTTTCAGTTTTAATAAAATAAAAGACAAAAGACAAAGATTTTATAAACATGTTAAACTGTGTTGATAACTCACTAATAGCAGATGAACTCTCATAATAGGAGGCAGGTAAAAATTTGCATAAAGTTTTGTTTTACAGCAATAGTAATAACAACAGCGTTTTCAGCTATAACTATAATTCCTGTTCATCCCACAGGAACAAAGAATCAACATTTTGTGAGAGATTTCTCTGTGAGAGATTTCTTTTTAAAATCAGAACACTGGTTTCATATAATTTTCATTGTTGCAATATATTGTTCCTCTTATATTTTGTCTTAGAATCCAACTATCCTTTGTGAATAAGAATTTCCTTTGAAGCATACACAGTGTCTTGGCTTTCAGTGCGATGAACGGCATTTACAATCGCATGACCAGGTGTGAAAGGCAAACACTGCTCCCTGTTTTGCAGCAAAATCAGAAATCCTGCAAAAGCAGCTTTCTCTCTCAATGGAGAGGAATCACCTTTGTACTTAGCACTGAAGCCACAATTCCTGATGAGGATTATGAAGAGAACATCATGACGCTGACAGGAGTAGATCCGAACAGCAGAGGAAAGGTCAGCTTACATTAAGAGTGACATTGCTATCAGGTGTCAACCCCATTATGTAGACAAGTTTTAACTGTACTGCGTCACAGTGAAATTTGATAAGAATGTGCTTGCAAATTTAGCTCAGTATTGAACAGCACTACAGAATGCAGAAACCACTGTGCATTATGTTTTTGTGTATTTCTCTAAGACTTTATAGAAAATTTAATCATTATGTAAAAATTAACACTGACCAAATACAGAATAAAGCCCAGATATTACTAAAACTACAAAAAAAAATTCTGTTTCATTAAGAATAAAACTAAAACTGGAAATAAAGTGTTATTTCACAGACAGAAAAAGAATTTGATTAAACCATAACTAATAGAAAACTATCCCAATAACTTCTTCCACACCTTCTTGATTGGAAGAGTAGTACACACAGAAGTGGTATTCAACTAGTAGACAAAACAAAAGAATGATATATTAAAATGTTCTTAACTGTGAGGAACAAACATACCACTCTCTGTTATTTTTTCTTATTTAGTAAAAAAACCAGCAATTATATAATAATTCCAAGTACTTCTTTTAAATAATGCAGTCTGTATACCGAGAGTTATGTTCTTTTATCTTATGAAATACTGCCATCTGATGTCTAATCCAAAGCATGGTCTTCAGATAACTGCAGTGGCATTATGCAACTAGTCAAACTGACCCATTGGAGATCAACAATCAATGATGTCATTAAGACTGTTAACATTTATCACAGTGGGCCTGGGATCAGATTTTAAGGTGTTCCATGTTTCAAAGGTAGTTATGGAAGAAGAAAGCATTAGTCCAGAGATCAGCAGTTTTATTACCCTTGTTCTTAAATTAAATCAACAAGGGCTGTTGACACCTTGGATTACAGGTATTGAGTGGGTTTGCTACATTTTCAAAGAGGTAAGGTATCATGTATATAGAACAGCAGGCTAAATCCTTTCAACAAGAAAAATGAACGAAGTCATTATTTGCACAAATAACTGATGAAAATGCTTTTCCTAGTTGTGTTAGTAGGTTAAATTTCTGAACATAAATGATCTGTGTTCCAGATGCCTCATTTTGGCACATACATGCCCACCTTCCTCCTCCTTGTCCTCAAAGGAAAAAGAAAAACTTCTAAAAGTCTCAAGCATTCTCATAAATTTAAATTAAAAGCTGTGGACTCTCATTTTATTATAGACTAGAAATATGAACAGTCCTCACTGTAATGAAAAGGAGAGATTTAACTTCCAGCAATATCAAATAAGCATTATGTGAGTTAGACAAAACACTCATCTTAGGAGTCAGGGGAAGCTAAAGCAGAAAAATGTCAGTAGCATGAGGTGTTTACACAGGTACTAGAATAAAGACTTAAAAGAAAACTATTCCATAAAGAAAAAATGTCTTCTTTCATTTCAAGTTTATATGTTAAAAAAAAACTAAGTACTTCTTTTTCTATAAACATTAATTAACAAAGAGCCCTACTACACTGTGTTTTAATAAAACACAAAAATCTCATTTTCTTAGAAAGATCACCAAAATTATTAATCAAAATTTGAAAAACTTCCCCAAGTTAAAAACAGAGTATGTTTTTTTCACATACATTAAGAAAGCATAGGGTACAATTAGAAAATTTCTCTAGAGGTTTTAAACAAGATTACAAAAAAAGAAGTATTTTTACATGTTTTTATTCTGATAAGTAGATTTTCTGGGCTCTTCCCTATTGAAATGAAATAATGAAAATTTCTATAAAATTCAATCAATTAATGAAAATACTGGTCCTTTTGAAATAAGAACATTTGAGAGCTGAAACACACCTAATTTCCAAAAGGTAATACTGACATGGACATGTCAGTAGAAAAGTAAATAGGACATGTTGCATGTCCCATTTAAAAGTGCTGACAGGTAAATCTAATTTTGCAGATTTCTTATAGTGACATCTCATGGGTAAAAGTCATATCAAGAACAGATGTAATTTTGCCTGCTATATATTTAACGGAAACATTATAAAGCTCAAGACAAAAGCATAAATCTAGAATCTCCTAATAAGGAAATTCATTACGAAAAATCTAGAAGTGCCAGTAGTTTTTCTTGTCTTCCAGCGACCACCTAAAGGTACTAAAAAATTAAACTGAAGTATTCAGTTCTTGTACTTTTCACAAACTTTCATAAGAAATGTGTAACTTATGACAAATGTGCTTTAAAAAAATACAGGCTTAAAGGGCTTACTTTTCTGTTAATTACAAAGACTTTCTGATCTGCAGCATATAGAAAGAATAAGTTAATTGGTTCTACAGAGAATACTGTGCAAGATTAAACAAGTATTTGATCTCACATAAAAGGCACTGAACAAGGATTTTAAAGTACTTTTTTTGCTACAACTACTTTGAGCACAGAGTATGATAAACTTAATTTAATATTTTAGCTGCTAATCAACACATAAAATCTATTATGTGATTGTGACTATTTTAAATTACCTTGAACAGAGTTTTTCTTATTATAAAATAAATGCAGTCACTTGGAAGGAACAGAACTTTTTTTACATCTTACTTGGGATCAAGTAGAGAATTCCAGACTTGGGATCAAGTAGAGAATTCCAGACACAATGGAATGCAAGCCGAAACCTACCCTCCAATGTGTTATTTCTTTGAAAGCAAGCAGATTACTATCACGGCGTCATAGAAGTTGATAATGAACCTGCCCTGATCAAGTCCACTCTCCTGCTCAAAGCAGGAGCAGCTGTAGGGCCAGACCACACTGAGGCACTAGAGCACCTGAGAGAGATGCAAAAGTGGAGAGAAAAGAAGAAAAAGTCAGATGAGGTTGAAGAATGGCTGGTATGCCATGGTTTAATTTCCTGGAGCAAATAACATAACACAGAAGGTGTGAGGTGACTGAAGAGAATTGTTCCAGATAGAGTAGAACATTAGAATCTTGGATGGCAATATGATTCTTATTTGGAAGAGGTTAATAAATGAATTGAGGAGCATTGTAGTGAGGAAGAAAAGGATAAAAGAAGAAATCATCAGGTGATAGAAATCTAAGTGAAACGTTATGTGTCAGCAAAGTTCAATACCTGACAGTTGCCACATTCTCAAAGAGCTGGGGTGGTATTTAGGGATTTGCCAAGTGAAGCTCATCAGACTGTTATCCTAGCAGTTCCGTGCATGGCCTGCTGAGGAGACCATGCAGCTGCCAACGGGTAAGAAGGGGATTGGTTGCACTTAGCACAGAAATGGCAGGCATCCACCAAGAGATAAAACCTTTAATGGAATGGGCCAAGGTACAGGGAACACATGCACCTCTAAATATGCAAAGGAAATTCTAGGCGGCTGTATTCACTTTCCATCTTGGTCTGGGTACATTTTAACATATCCTAACAGAACAACAATACCTAAAATGGCATTAAAAGACCTTTCAAAATTGTAATCAAATACACATACATTTACAAGTATATTTTCAGAAGAGGAACCTGGGTATGGTATGTTTACCACTATAATAAAACCATTTGCTGTCACTTAAGATTCTAGAGCCCTTCCATTCTTGAGAAGTTTCTAATAAAAACATTTCAGAATATCAGCTCAAATTCACTTTGCAAGTCAGTAAAATGTAACTTCATCAATACTTCCTTTTATTTTTTTTCCCGTGTTTGCAAATATTGTCACAATTCCACAAAAAACCAACCAACCAAACAAAACCAAAAAAGCCCCACATTTCATGGGGTAAGATTAAAGGAAATTAATATACTTCTACACAATTATGTCAAAGAACAGGCAGGATTGTTAGGCTGCATTTCTGCCACTGCAATGCACAAATATATCTGATAACTATTAGTTAATTCCAGGGAAAGGATTTGGCCCACATGAGCAAAAAACATCTACAAGCATAAATTGCTTTGAAGAGGAGTCCTGAGGAGAAGGAAAAGGAGAAGTCAGTGTAAAGGACACGACATAGAAGGAACCAAGCTGAGTCAAATCTCCTAGTCTGTGCTTCAGAGGGATATAGAACTCATTTAAAAGCATCACAGTTTAGCAATTTGTCGGTTATAATCCTAGATCTCTTAAGGATAGACTCATGACAGATACTGTTAGAACCTTCAGAAAACTATTTAGCTTCATCATGGGAGCATAGTTTTGCCTATTGATAGCAGTGAATGCATCATGGCTTTGTAAAAATCTAAGGATTATAAAGCATCATAAATATTTGGCAAAAAGTACATCAGCATTCCAGATTCCTAGACATTAGAGTTTATTTCTCAAGCTAGCACTAGCAATACGTCTTACCAAACTAGACTTAACCCAGGCTCTCCAAGCATGGTGCTTAAGTCAGAATGCAATGCACAAATAAACAAGTACATTTCTCTGAGGTCAGACACATGCACAGAGAGTTTACTTTATAAGAAATCTACACCATCTGCTGTATTTCAAATATTTTGTTATTTTGATCATGCACTAAAAGCTGAGAAGAATTCAAAGAAATATTTATAAAATTGTGAAAGATTAGAAGAAAAGAAAATAACTCTAAAAGTCTACAGTAAGACTGAATAAGTAATTTATTTGTCTGGAGATTAGCTACTACTTAATGGCAAAAAAGTAAGTGCATTAAAAGAGGAGTCATAGCTACTTAGCAGAGCTTAATACCACAGGATGCCTCAGAGCCTGGAGATTCCTTTTTAGGCTGTTGAGCTTGTAAATATTTCAGTTCAAACCTGTTATTGTAAGTTCTTTTTTAGAAAAAGAACTTCATCTTAGTAAAATGAAACTTTAAAAAATTACTATTCATACAATTCACTTGTTGTTGTTTCTGTATCTTTTCTATAGATGTTTAGCTGGTCACTTTGGAGATCTGAAAGAATTGGAGCATAAACAACACAAAGGATTTTCTTCTGCAATGTTATGAAGAATTGGCAGACTGTAATAGTTTCAAGGGGAAAATGTCCCTTCCTTATATGGAAAAGCTTGGGATTGTTATACTTTAAATGTGTAACACTTTTTCCTTTATAGAATTCTCCCAGAAAGTATGATTCTCAGAAACCTTTCTAGAATCAACAGTAGGTATATGTGTGCTTGCCAATTCTATAGTGTGTCTTTCTTAATCTTAAGTAGGACTCAAGTAGGTTCCATAAATCTTTATTGAAATTTATTTCTTGCAAAATTCAACTCTGCAGTTTTAAATACTGTTACTTTTTTCTAAAAGCACTTCGAAAGAAACCTTCAAAACTCTTTTTGGTTGCATATGCCTTATAAATTTTTTCTATAGTAAGAGATCTGTTTTGTGTGAGAACAGAGCATGATGCACAGAAAGTTAGTATATAAATTATATCTTAGAGAAAAATGGGAACAAAGTGGGCATTTTAGTGCATATATCTAAAGACATCTGAAATAATTTATTAAGCTACATGATAAGGTAATCATAATTACAGAAGAATAAAAATATAGTTAAACACAAAATATATTTATTTAAATCTGAAATATATTTAAAGCTGAAAATATACTTAACCCTGAAAATATTTTTAAATATTCAGATTTAAATCTGCTTTCAGATATTCCAAAGGACTGCAGTAGTCTGTGAGGTAAAGAAAACTAGTATATTTAGGGAACAAATATAATGAGCAGGACTTAAAGATCACCTGATAGAGTGGCAAAAATTATTACTACAGAGAGTTTTTTTCCTCAGCCCATGTCTATTGACTTCAAGTAGGGACAGGAAAAATATCAAGAACCAGGACAATGAAATAAGAAATCATCAGTCCTCTGTCACCCTCTACAGGAAAAATCCTAAACCAGAAGGAGTTCTTAAAGGCAGAATTAAACAAAATCTGTACCATGACTTCACCACTGATTTAAGGAACACCTGTATTTTTAGAGAGGTTACATTTTTCAAAGATTCATGTCAGATATAACTGTAATCAAAATGTCTCTTTTTCCATTTATAAAACTGAGTGCAAGAACAATTGGCAGATCTTTATAGAATATGTTAACTGTTTGTGTTACATTAACACCCCTGGATTACTGACTGAAACCAAATCATACTAACTTGACAAAAAATTAAATGAAAGAGTTGCAATTGCAGAATCCAAAATTTTAAGCTGAATTTTAAATTATACTTTCTGTGCTTACATAGGATATTCTATTTCATGTTAGCAAAGAACACACATAAAGCTTTCTAAAATAATATTTGCCAGCAAGTTGAAAAGGAACTAAGGATTCAGTGGGATTTCTTTTCATATGAATGTAAAACATGAAATGTATTAATTGAAAGTGATAATCCAAAGGACTAATCATAAAGCAGCTTAATTTTTGTTTAGTTTTATAATTCTGCTGTTTGTTACTCATTTTCACAATGTCTGGGGGTTTTATTGTATTTGGGATAATTAGATATCATCCTAAGACAACCATTAAGAATAAATATGAAGTGTATTTATACCTTGACCCTCTGAGGCCATGGAATCTGAGAAACAGGGAAAAATTGAGGATGAAGACTCTTCTGGGATGGAGGGATCACCCAGGGCAGGGCAGCCTACCCATTGCATCACAACCTCCTCAAATATCAAGGAAAAAAAAAAATAGTAGTCCCCTTTTTAGAGGAATGGAGGTCCCAGTATGACAACCAGACCCTATTCACAGGGAGGTATATTATCACTGAGGCTCAGGTAAGGGACATCACCAAGAAACTTCCTAGCCTGGTACAACCCATGGATTATTACCCTCTGCTGGTTTTCTAGTGAGCAGTGATGAGGTCCCAACAGAAAGGCTGTGGACAATCAAGACAGAATTTAGGGCCTTGGGAAAACTGGGCAAGAGATCTGGAGCACATGCTGTAATCTCTTCTGTCCTGCCACTTGGTCTGAATGATGGGGCAAGAAACAGCATAATCATGCAGATCCACATCTGGCTTTGGGACAGGTTTTACCAGAAAAAAATCGGGGGTTTGATCATGATCAGTTTATACAATAGTGAGCCTGCTGGTAAAAAAATGGGCCATGTAAAGGGTGTAAAGGATCTAGCTGACAAGTGTATCAGGGCTTCTTGAGAAACCCTTAAACCAGATTTGAATGAGAGTATTGCCAGTTTATTTGAAGGGGAATATTGCCAGTCCCAGACACACAAGGTGTGGGAAGGGGAGAGCTATAGTGACCACACCAGTAGCAAAAGGTAAGCACAAGCAGTGGAAGACCTAATTATAAGACAGGACTACAGGGCACCCCTTTGCAATCCTGCTGGGATATTGACACAATCAAATGTAAACCAACACTTGCAATATGGGGAACAAACAGGATGAACTATAGATCTGTGTGCAGTCACAGGACTTTGATCTCATTGTGATCAAAGAAGATGATCCTGTCCATCTACTCAGCCCTGGTGAGGCCTCACTTGGAGTGCTGTGTCCAGTTCTGAGCTCCTCAGGATAAGAGAGACATGGAGGTCCTGGAGCAGCTACAGCTGAGGGTAAGAAATATGATTAATGGACTGGGGCATCTCTCTTACAAGGAAAAGTTGAGAGAGCTGGGCCTTGTTCAGCCTCAAGAAGAAATGACTGAGAGGGGAACTTGTCAATGTATACAGGTATTTGACTGGAGGGTGTCAAGAGGATGGATCAGGCTTGGTGGTGCCAAACAACAGGACAAGAGGCAACAGGCAAACTGATGCACAGAAATTCCACCTGGACATGAGGAAGGATTTCTTTACTGTGCAGGCGGCTTACTGTGCACTGGAACAGGTTGTCTGGAGAGGTTGTCGAGCCTCCTTCACCAGAGATGTTCCAGAACTGTCTGCACACAATCCTGTACCATGTGCTCTAGAATGGCCCTGCTTGAGCAGAGAGGTTGTACCAGACTGACCACTTCCAACTTTTACTGTTCTGTAATTCTGTCACTCTAAAATCAAAAGGAAAAGAACCCCCTGAGAAAAGGTAAATCTTTCCTGAGGTTATATTGATTTCTAAGGGAATGGTATCTATGTGTATATATCAGAAGGCATGCAAGGTGATTAATTGGAAAGTGTGGTACCAGAACATTTTGTAAATGGTATTCAATAAGGGGTAAATATGGTCCTGGTTTTGGCTGGGATAGAGTTAATTTTCTTTCTAGTAGCTGTACGGTGGTGTTTTTATATTCAATATGAGGCTAATGTTGATAAAACACTGATGGCTTTAATTGTTGCTAAGTAGTGTTTATTCTAAGCCAAAGACTTCCCTGCTTCTCATGCCCAGCCAACAAGAAAGCTGGAGACACACAGGAAGCTGTGAGGGGACACAGCCAGGTCAGCTGACCCAAACTGGTCAAGGGCTCATACTATATGACATCATATACATATAACATAAAAAAAGCAGGAAAGCTGGCTGGAGGCCACTGCTTAGAAAGTGTCTGGGCATCAGTCAGGGAGTGATGAGCAATTGCACTGGGCATCACTTCTTTTGTGTGTTCCAACTCTTTTATTATTATTATAAGCATTATTATTTACTTCCTTTTCTTTCTCATTAAACTGTCTTAATCTCAATTCATGAGTTTTCTCACCATTACTCTTCCAATTCTCTCCTCCATCTTACTCCTGGGATGGAGTGAGCAAGAAGCTGTGGGAAGCTTAGTTGCCAGCTGGCATTAAACCACAGCAGTGCTATTCCACTTTTCCATGCTGCAGCTGCCATTTTCCCTCTTAATTTTTGTCTTCTGAACATAGCTAGAATTATAACCTGCAGTACAGATAAGGGGAGGCACAGCTGCAAGTCTTACAGTATGGAACAAGAGAAAGGCTGGACTTGATTAAAAATGTGATCCAGGTTTTAAAGTGGAGGATGCAAAGCAGAAATTTAAAATAGCAGCTTTTGTTCAATGTATCTAAGACTGGCAGTGAAGAAAACACTTTGTTTACTGGATAAAATAAAATTCTATAAGAGAGTAAAATTACACACAAGAATTGGCAAGATCATCCCAAATTCAAGGAAAGTGCAGATCCTTAATCAAATGTAATTAATTCAAGTAGCTCTCTAATATAACCAGTGATACTTCATCTCAGTTGAACCATATCTGCTTGTAATCACTGGTCTGTAGAAAAAGTTTGATTCCAACTTTCCACCTGAAAGGCAAAGTTTGTGCATTTCAAGCAGAGTTAAACATGTTGTTTATGTACCCTATCATTCTAGGTAATTTTGGAAGCACGGAATGTCTTCAGCCAGCAGTTCCTTTCCCCACAGGATGCTAATCAGTTAATGGAACTTAATTTTTTAAAGTTATGAAATTGGAAGCACAAGGGTGTAATTTATTGTGCACACTCTGTTAAAGTGACTGGGGGATGGAAGGAATGACAGGTCAGCAGGCAAAGTGGTGGGCACTAGGCTGAAACTGAATAACTGTAAAATCTGCTTCCAGCTGAGCTCCTCAGAGTGCACTATAAACACTGTATGGCAAACATGGTCACTGCTTGCAGAAGCAAGCTGAACAAGTATGTAGGGCACATAGGAACCCAGAGAGGAAGAAAAAACAGAGTACCTGAAACCTCCCTAACACCAATTAGCAACATCTTCTTGACCTTTTCTTAAATCTTGCTTTGCACTGAATTTGTCAAGAAGGTACTCTCTTGCACTTTTTCGCTATTCAGTGACATTCACCATAAAGACTATTCTTTAGCAGTGAAATTTCTAATGTTTTTAACCAATAATAAAAGTTTTATTTCTTTGTTCAAACACATTTAGTCTTAAACACTGACAAATCTTAATTTCTATTTTAAACCTGCATCTCCAGGCTGCTGAAAAATCTGAGTTTTCTGCATCTGCAACAGAGAGCTGTAGTTGTGACAACATCAGACTGGGGGTGGTTGATAAGTGGAAGGCAAGGCTTCTATTGGGACATAAAAGTATTTTGATGTCAGGATTGTCAAAGAGTTCAACAATGATTAAGTGCAAAATGTTGTAGCTGGAATGGGATAACCACATGCAGTAGGTACAGGCATTTTTCTGTCAAGCCAGGGAAAAGGCACCCAGAAAAGATCAGAGGTTTCTGGTGGACAGGAACTTATTTAGTAAGCTAATAAGCTTCCACAATGTGTCCCTGCAGTAATGAAGGCCACATATTCATATGGTTTAACAAAATAGTTCTCAGCAGACTGAGGGAAGTGATTTTCATCATCTTAAGACCATATGGAGAATAGCATGCCAACTTTTGGGCTTCCAAGTGCAAGAAAGACACTGACATAATGGAGCAAGTCCAGAGAATGGCTCAAAGATGAGACTAAGAAAAGTAGGTTTGTTCACCTGTCAGAAAAGAATATTATAGTGGGACCTCAGCACATTCTGCAACTACTTAATAGGAAGGTCTAGAGAAGAGGGAGTGAGGCTTCTAGCAGAACAGGATAAGTGGCAGTAGATACAAATTGGAACGTGTTATATTCTGACTGGATGTATAAAAAAAGGATTCCCATGAGGATGGCTGAACATTGGAACACACTGTCCCAAGAGGCTGTAGAAATATTACCCATGCAGATACTCAAAACCCAAGCAGGCAGTTCCTGAGCAACATGCTGTAGCAGGAGGCTGGCTAGAGATCTCAGGAACATATGGGACTCTCTGAGTCTGCATGCTGCCTTATCACTCACTAGTATGGACCAGAGAATTTTATTTAATTAATACAGGTTTTCATAATTAGGTTTAGCCCACAATAATACACTGCAAATATCTAAGAAAAACAGAATGTAAGCAAATACAGGAGGCAAACTCATCTACAAGATTATGTCTAAGGAAAGGGGATACAGTAAATATATTGTTCTGTTTTCTGATTTGGGATGGCATGAAATGAAGCTAGTGGGGACGAAGCTCAAGGATGAAAAATTCAGTTCTTTATATAACAAACAATTGATCTCTAGAAATCTTTGTGAAGAGTGGCTACAGATAATAAAAGTTAGTATGAGCTGAAGGGCACACTAAACAAGTTTATGGAAAAGAAACACATGTCATGTTGTTAATTCAACAGGATCCACATTCTGCACAGAAGACTCACAGATGAAAATGGCTGTGAGACGAAAATGTCTCCAGTAGTCCTATCATATATGCTGGTGCTGTTTTAACACTTTTTCTTAAAAGACTTTTTCTTAGAAACTTCCTATGGAGAAAAATCACAGTCAAAAAATTCCAGACTTGAACCATTGTCCTCTCCAAACAACTGTTCTAAGCAAGAGAGATACAGTGCTCACCATTTAATAGTTAAAAGCCATGGAAACATGCAAGAAGGAATAGCTAGGGAAGAAGAATTTCTGAAAAGGAACCTGCACAGATTTGAAGATGTGAAATTTGAAATTTAACTTCATGTGGAGTGGAAAAAGAAGGAGGAACAAATGTATTCCATAATATGTTTAGGAACAAAAGGAAAAACCTTGGTTGAACAACAAAACTAGACTGTTTAAATAACAATGTTCTGCATAGTACAACAGAGGGGAAAATAAGGTCACCAAAAGAAAACAATAGATAACTAAAGACATCAGAATAAGCATAAGGTTTGCTTGTGGATCAGAAAGTGAGAGTAAGGAATTTAGAAACATGCATAAAGAAAGTAGAGGATTTTCAGAACAGAGTGCAGTTTTTCGGTCTTTATTGCAAGCCTGAAATATTAGATATGCTGAAGTACCAAGAGAGTAAAAGAACATGCAGATTTTTCTAAAATTATAATGAATTGATGAACATTTATCGTGATGAATTCCAATAGCTGTTATTGCAAACGCCAAATCTTATAGATTTGCTAGTTTTTAGTCATCTTCAATTCTGAATGGACTTTGAGTAGTTTTATTAGTGACTCTGGATCAATATTTTATATAAAATGAAGTTATTTCTGAGAGAAATCACTTCTATCTCCACTTGCATAAAACATAATTGTTGGGCTAAATAATAACAGTAAATGTAATCATTCTCGAGGAAACACAGAGACTTATAGAGACTTCTAATCACAATGTTACAATCTTTTTAAAGTATCACTTGAAGATAAAGCATTTTAAAAATCCATTTTCCCCTCTCAAAATTGCCATATTAAGAACACTGCACGGCACAAGAGAACTTTTACCTTTGAAAGTATTTAAGAGGACTGCTTTAAAAATACAGAAATATAGTATAAAAGTCTCTTGAATACACTTCTTACAACACTGCCTCAGATTCTTATATACTTCTTATCTTCAACTATATTAAGTATATGCTAATTCAAATCCCATTCTTCTGTCATAAAGGGAGTGAGTATTTAGTTAGTTTGTTTCAGATTACAATTAAGAAAATTCCATTACTTCTATTAATAGGGCACATACTACAGTAAAAATTTCTTTCTTCAACAAGTGACAAAGTTTTCATATTTACTAAAAGAGCCAACAAGTAGATAAAAGAAACCTTTGTCTTTGCATATGACAAAGGCTATGCCTTTCATAAATACCTCTTTGTATTTTAAAATAAAATCTGAATCATTAAAAGGACTTAAAATGCATATAGCTAGGTTATCTTTACAGGATATGAAAACTCACATGGAGATAAGGAAATTGCCTTCATAATGTTAAACCTGTCTTAAGAAGTTATTTTATTAATACTGATAAAAGAACTTTTAACACTCTCATAAATTGAAAAAAAAAAAACCAAAAAAAAATTACTATTCCTAAAATAAGTATGAAACAGTTCCAGAGAAGGCAGTCTTCATAAGAGTAATTTCTGCATATTTGTCAGCAATTAGGTAAGTAACCTGTAGTTGATGCATCTCTTTTCTTTGCCAGCACCCGGAAATAAAATTAGACATTTTTTCAGGCACTAGTGTAAAAATATGGCTCTCTGGAACTCTGCACTGCAATGGAATTTATTTTTAAAACGTTACTTTCATTGCAAAAGGAATATTATTCAAATACAGATTTACAAACACACACACACACACACACAAAAGGAAAAAAAAAAGTTCCTGAAGCCCGAGTGAACTCTGAACTCTCACAGATGGAAGTAGAGATGAAAAAAAAGAGTCGCTGAAGCTCTGCAGCCAAAATATAGGAGTTATAGGTCTAACAAATCACCAAGTCCTGTACATTATCCTTCATTTTTCTGAGGCTCTACAGATTGTGACCACCACATGCATAAAATGAAAATAACATGCCTCATCTTTACATATAATCCCACGTTGCATTATGAAGGAAGAAAAAAAAAATCAGAGATCTCGATTACTGCATTTTCCTCAGCCGTCCTGTGTCTTCTTCGTATTTTCACTAACTTAAGAAAAAAATACAAACCTTGCATGCAACAGCATTTACTCACGTCTAACAGTAGAGGGGGCCCAATTCCTTAGAAAAAGATCCCTGTTTTGCCTCGACAAAGTCGAATTCAGCGTCTTTACTACTACTACCAGTGAAATGGAAAGCGTGAAAAAACAGTTGCAAGAATATTATCGAAGAAAGTCACTATGCATTGAAAATAAACAGTTATTTTAACTCCTCAGACGCTCTTATTTACTGGGAAAACCCATCCTAATTTTACCTAAATTGTTTACATTTTATAAAAACAGGTGCAGAACAAAAGTCAGAGCAATAAAAGGACGACAAAAGCTATTACAACACACAGTTACCACTATTTACTATAAGTGTGAGTTTCCTGTCCAGAAAAAGGATTGATTCATTCAGGTTTGGGTTATGTTCTTAATTACTTGCTTCAAGAAAATTAAAATTAAATAAGACCCCCTACTCTTTAAATTAATTCAGTGGCACTGTAATGATTAAATCAGCTGACCATCTGATCCCACCAAGGATCCATAGAAATCCTTCTTTCCAGTTCTTCCCACTGAAATGTAATTGGAAATGGCAATTTCCAATTTTTTTATTCTTCCCTTTAATTACACATACTAGAGTAGCAATCTTTTTTATTTCTCTACTGCTGTAAGTAGTTTGCAACTTTCTGTTACCCGAGCTGCTTTGTTCACCACATATTTAACCTAACCCTGTACAAATAAACAAGAGAAAATAACCCACAGATGCCTGTAAAATCTTACTATTTTAAAAAATATATTGCCTGAGGTGTGATTTAAATACTTAAATGCAAAACCAATACTTAGTCTGTTTGGTGTTTAAATTTCCAAACTTTACCCTGTTATTGAAAAAAAAACCAAAATATGTCCTCTTTTTGATTTGCATATTGACACCCTAATAACAGCATTTATCTATTTTCAGTGGTTAAATTTCTTTGTCATCAAATTACAGTGGCACGTATTTTATAACAATGGAATCTCTTAGTTGTTTCTTGAGGGAGGGGAAAAGTGTCTTACTAAATATATTTAACAATGTCCAAGTTAGTTCAGAATACTTCTTTGAATGGTCCAATGAAGGATCACAAGCAGGTTATAAGAAAGAGTGGTGAGATACACTAATAATACACACCAAAAAAAGAGCTTCAATATAACGTTAGGCAAGTTTTTCTTGTAGGAAATAAATAACATTTTAATTAGTACTAGCACTTTTGCAAGACCACAATCAAAATGTTAAAGACAGATTTTGTTCAAATGAAAAAGTACTTTGGTTAAATGATATCAAAAGCTGTTCTTGGGTAGCTCCTTGTTCTTTTGATTTTACAACACACAACCTCTTTCTGGGACACTGCTCCAAGTTTTACCTGTAGCTCACCCTTCTAAGTTGGCACATGACTTTCTCTTCAACCAACCCAGCAGAACACAGTGCCCCTCACTATGGCAGTTAAAATGTCACATTTCCAAACCAGCCCCAGCAGCTAGTTTTCAAAATCAAAACCAAATAAATTACACAGATACTTGTGATTTTGGCACACCACTCAAAATGAACCGGTTATCCACATAGTTAAAACTAGAAGAACTACAAAATTAATTTTACAGGCAAAGCTTCTTAAGTAAATATGTAAATATGTTTGCACAGTCTGGTTAGGCAGTTAAAAGGGGGCTTGGAAGAGATTTGTTCACACATCAAACACATGCAGCTCTCAGAATATGAAGCAACATCAAGATCTTAGGAAAGCTATTAATTTTTTATATGGGCATCTCTTAGTAATTTCTTACATAAAATAATACACATTTTTACAGAAATGAAAAACAAACAAACCAACAAAATCAAAAACAACAGAAATCCAGGCAACCCAATGCAGTTGGACATGTAAAATGTACGTTTTTGCTGTAGATTTGAAGTAAGGACTAAACCAAATGAAGAAAAAAAAGAGATGAGACATTCAACAGCCAAATGACAGAATAATTGCTTTAAAATAATATTTTTTAACTAACAGAGAACTGATTTTTTCCTTAAACTATAGATGTCAACTCTTCAGTAGAATATTATTTGTTATGGATACTCAGAACAAATTTATTTTAAAGTTGTTACAATGTGAGAACCTGGATTCTTCTCTAAAGAAGAATTAGAAGAAAATAGCTCCAGACAAATTTTTTCCCTAGAACAAAGTACTGGTATGAACTAAAAAAAAAAAAACCGAACACTCAGGTGTTCAGAATGTTACTCCTTTGGTCACAAAAGAGGGTCACTTTTCGAAATGGGGTCTCTTTGCTTCTCAAGCCATGTATTTTTCACCTTTTCCATGGAATCAGCCTTATCACAAATCAGGTGAGAAAGATGTTTCTGTTTAAATTATTCCCACCAAAATATCCACAGGATGCAAATTAATTTACAACCGAATTAAATAGAGAAATTAGTATATTCTATATCATTTTGAGTAAAGTAGACAACTGGAAAGTAGATTTATTAAACCTACCCTGAAAGAACAGGCAAGAGTTCAAGACATTCTACAGGTATAATTAAACAGGCATTCCTTTCTTGAAACTTAATCTTACAGGACAAATTAAGGATAGAGGACTAAGCTTAAAGAACTATGTATTTCTAAATAACTCTCTACCCCTTTTTCTGCAATTTTGAGAACATGGGATTTTAGGTTTTTCTTGTAATATTTTTCATAAATCAAATTTTGCATTTGGGATGAAGAACATTTTTCTTACCAAAAGTATAAACAAATAACTAAAATAAAAAAAAAATTCAATTAACATTATGCAAAATAAACTTTCAGCTAGAAAGAAAAGGGTCTTTATTAAATATATTAAATATCATGCTACCAAAAATATATCAGTATATTTAGTCTGATTATGTTAATGTCCTAAGGAGAAAGAGGGGTTTTTTCATAATGACTTCAAAAGAAATTGACCAGTTAAAGGAAGAAATTGTAAAGATTAAGTCAAAGCAACAGAATTTGTTGATTGTGACTTCTGTAAGGCAGCTAGGTAAGGGAGAAAAATTTGCAGCTTCACTAAGTAGGTTTAGTTTGCATCCAAAGGACACACATGGAATAGAATATTTATGGGTGATGCAACTTCATTTAAAAGATTTATTTTGAGAACATACTGCTTCAGACACCAAAGCCAATCAACCGCACGACCCCAATCTGTAGCTAAGCAGGCTCTCCCACTCCTGCTGTTCCTTAAGCTTCCTTTCAAGCCCAGAAAAGGGTAGTCTGGGTTATTAATAAGGCATGCAGTCAGGACTATAGACTTTCTACTCCTACCATTGGCTCACATTAGAATTATATTAGTATTTTTCTCTATTTCTTAGACAACAAGGTTTTGATATTGATGCATTCCTCCCTAAATTTGCATATACTCTGAACTAGCATGAATATCTGTAGAGCTGTTGCAGACAATTCAGACATGAGATCACAGATCGGATTTTTGCAAGTTAGTTTTAGATCAGTTTGAATTGTTATCTTGAAATGAGATACCTATCCTAACAAATATTCTTGTGATGTAAAAAATGTACAGTACAGCAGTTGCATTAACAAATAAATTGATTATGAATTTCTATTTTAAAATCACAGTTACATTTTGAAGAAATACTGAAATATTATCAAAGCTCTGTATAGAGAAGCATAAAATTATTAATCCTGCAAATATTCTAGGGAAGTGATTGACTGCATCCTCTTTTACTAAGAACCAGTTTTACTGGATGTTTTCTCTAGTTCTAACTTCACGAATTGATCAAAAGCTATATTAAATGAAATAGCTTACTGGTTAAATATTCAATTGTAAGGATTTATACTGTGTCAATTATGACTTTCTGAAATAATAGCATTCAGCTGTCACTGTTATATTTCCTGATCCAGTTTAAAAGTGTATTCTCTGTTTTTTACTTTTACTTTTTCAGAACTGCCAACTCCTGTTTGCTGGAGCAAGCCTCTTTGCTGGCTTGAAAGGAAATGACACAAAGCACTCCACAGTCATATTTCTTCTTGGGGTGGCCTGCACAAATAAGAAAACAACTTCATGTACCTTGCTACTAAAATATCTTTAAACACAGATACTCAAGGCAGAAAATGGTATCAGTTTACTAGTAGAAGATGCAGATGTTGCCTTGATGCTCAGTTTCCTAGAGTATGATACTGAGTTTGGATCTGCTTCTGGTTTTGACTGCAAATTATACTTGTGTCATTGACTAGTATTTAATTAATTTTAGATGAGGTATATGGATATTTCATTTTTTTCAAGATTAAACACTTAAAAAAAGACCTCCTGCATTCTTTCATTCACTTTGTTTTGTAGTGGATATGAAATAAGAGTTTTCTTGAGGAAACTTTTTATGACAAACAGTAACTATAAGAAGTATTTTTAGAGTATTTAGGATAATATTTTTTAGTATTCAGCTTACATATGCAAAATATTACTATGCCAAATGCTCCCATTGTTCCCAAGGTAGTCCTGCAATGCTGAATAGATGCAAAACCAAATAATTCAATTGGATGCCTAAAGCAGACAAGATTTCTCTTGAAAAATCTGCCATCTGTCTTACACTACTGTGGCCATAATTGTCAGTCTGATGATGAAATTTAAATTAAGAGTCTATATTAATGCAAAATAATGTTTTAGAGTTTTGGATATACATTCATAAACAGACGTACAAATATATACAATGATTTGGATACACAGACAAATACCAAAAAACTGTCCTATTATACAGTGAACTTTAATTCAATTAAGAGATACTTTGCACATAAAAATATAGGTCAGCAATCTTTAAACTACTAAGATGTTAATAATGAAGGCAGGCATTCCTATTGCTCATGTATGCCCCTGTCCACAGCAAAGGCTGTAAGCTGCTGTTGTGGCAAAACTATTATTAAAATGTACAAAGGCAATAAACAATAGAAAGTGAAACATGCAAAATTAATGTAAGAGAATATTATTCTGTCTTTATTCCTGGCAGCTGAAGCTCATATGCTTTTTAATAATGTGAAAAGTTATCTAAAATTTGGCAGTATCTCCAAGTAATAATTTTCATGAAAAGCATTACAAACTTGTTTTTCATTGAGCTGGAAGAATAATTACTGTCAACAAAAAATGAAATGTTGTAGTGCACAACATGACCTCGTACAATAAAAGTGTTTTAAATGGCAATAAACACAGTCTGGGGAAATGTGATGGTGGTTTTGCTACAATAAATCTGTGAAAATTCTACTTATGTATAGTAATGACAAATTATCATTTCAGTTTGTTATGTCAGGTTCCTTTCAAACAAATGGCAGGTTGAACACCAGGGATTACAACCAGAACTTTAGTAAAATTGATTGTACAAAGAAAAATAGTAATGACCCACATCTTTTTTCAGCCAGCTGTATTGTCCCAAACTGACAAAAGTTTCATCAGAAGAACAGCAAAACTTAGAAAATTCCACTGTTTAAACCATTTCAATATCTTTACCTCAATTGCACAAAAAATCCAAACACACACTTTGAATTAAAAAATGTTTGTTCTTGGTAATGTGTCTTGATTATATTTCTTCAATGATAAGATATTACAGATGCTTAACTAGACTACCATTATCATACTGCTGCAATATTACAGCTCTAAGTGAAGAAAATACTAAAATGTTATGCCACTATGGGAAAAAAATTGTAGCACAACGTATATTACTCACTACAATTCTGTCTTCCTCAAAGATTTTCAGTCTCTTTTATATACCTGTAGTCTTAACTTTATGATATCTGACCTTGAATTTTATAATTTAAAACCTGGGTTTAATTTTACTGTGTTCTAGATCACCTGTAGGATTCTGCTAATATTTTATCTCTGTTACTACATCAGTGTTTTCTTAATCTGATTTTAAAACTATCTTTCAGAGCATTGTTTTACTCTCCAAACCCTGTTTACACAATAATGAAATGACGTTACATCCTCCTAGAAATACTTATGTTGGAGATACTCTACCAGAAATTAGCTGAAATTAGGTTTTGAATTGTCAGGCAGGTCTTATTCAGATTCTTCACTGGTTTAAATTTACTAAATCAGAGTATTATATAGATATAAGTCAAACAGCTCAAGCAATGGGAAGAATAAAATGGGAGGAATTTGTTAGCCACATTTATTATCTCATTTAAAAATAATATTAAATATATAAATGTGAAAAGAAAAATAAAGAGAGTGAATATATAATCAAGCGTCCATCAAGATATGCTGAATATTCCACAGAAGACAGTTAAAGAAACAACTCACATATGAGCATGTCTTCAAAGAAATTAATCATCATCAAAGGTTTCAAGGTAGTATTCTTCACTCCTTTGTGCAGGGCAACATCACCTTAGCTGTTCATTCTAAAATCCTCTGAGTACTAAGATTTCTAAATTGCACTACAATAAAAATATTATTTTAAATTAAACTAAACTGAAAATTATAATTTGTGCTATCATTTCTACTAGGCAGTGTTCTGAATAACTTTCCCTTCTCTAGGGAAGCACAGGATCTCGAGTGCTTGAGGAAATATGAGTCACACAATAGGCTGCCTTCTACAGAGCTGCACATATGAGTTCATTGTAAAAAATATTAGAATTCGGTGTTCTATAGACTTCTATATCTGTATCGTTACTCTTCCATAGACTCTTAGTATTAAATTCTAGAAATTTCCTATTAACTACATGGTGATACCTAAGGTACCAAACAAAGTAAAATTTTGATGAAAACTATAAAAGGCCTAGGCAAAAACTACAGTTGTATCTCATTTCACTGTTCAGTATTTCACGGTTTTATGTTATTCCCTGCTATGGGATGTCTAGATTGACATATAAGTCATAAGGCTTTCATCAGCCTTTTAATTTCCAGAAGGTGGCAGAGCAGAATTTAAGCTAACTACCTAGTTAGAGAAGTAAGTTCTGCCTCCATAGGCATTCTCATTCCTNAATAATATGGAAGGTAAATTGATTTTATAAAAAGCAAAGAAATGAAAGTTGTACTTCTAGGTTAGGTACTTACTCTCTAGTCTTCAGACAGCAAACCTTCTCTCTGCACTAAATGGAATACTTCACAGTAGATATGACTGTATCATCTGGCAAAACTACCAGCAAAACAGGGTAAGTGTGGACTTCCCTGCAAACACACAACTATAACTAGTTCTCAACATTTTATAAAAAACATATATTGGAACAAAAAAAAAAAGTACACATTGGATACCATAATATTCTTAGATTTTGGAAACGTTTAAAAGCTGCTCATCATCTTGGAAACCTTATCATTTAAGAGCACTTCAGATTACACAGTTAGAGTGGGGTTTTTTTTTGGTTAATGCTATGTTAAGTAGCAAGGAAGTGAAGAGTGACCAGAGCTGACTATCAAACACCAAAGTATAATTCAGAAAACAAAACACATTCATAGATTGCAAAATGGTCCATTTACCCACACTTTAAAGGAGTTCTGTCTTTCTTGTGAAGCCGGGGGACAACACTGAAGAACAAGTTTTCATCACCATATTCAAATGGGAATGGGACTTACAGTTCAATTTCTTATATTTCTTATAAATCAAGTAATAGGTAACTTGGCATATAATAATTGAATAATAGATAGCTTGACAGAACCTTTGTTCGATAGCCATTCTCTGGGTAGATCTCTTTTATAGTCTCTAAGGTGAAACTTAACACATAGACTTCATGCATATTCCAGCTTTCTGTTTCCAGTTTAAGTTTCCAGTTTATTTGTAGGAATTCCCACTGCAGGTTTAGAAAGCAAGATAGATTTCCCTCTTTCTTGCTCATCACTTTGTACACCAAATAATAAAAGCAGGGATACAGAAAATCCCAATATATCCCAAATTTACAGTAAGTTAATTTTACAACTGTATTTATCAAACCTGTTATTTATATAGCAACTGATAGAATAAATTATATATATGGAATTTGAGATTGATCCCTAAGGAAAACATTGGTTTTGCTAGGCTTCCTATTTAGTGAAAGTGTAGAACATTTATGTCTGTTAAACACAATTCTCTATTAAGTGGTTACTGATTTATTTTATTCCAATATCTTCATAATAAATTTTCTCACATGCATATATAATCTTCATTTTAATAAAGGTCTCACAGTCATAATTAATACACATTGCTTAGTCTCAAGATATTTTATATTTAATCTGCTATTATTAAGTCACCAATTTTCATTATGTTCTATACATAGAGACAGTAGAATGTCCCTGCTTCATACAGACACAGACAATAAAAGCAGTGCAATTACTCTTAACGCAGAATAGATGTTTGTACAGACATTTAACTTACATTTGCAACTGGTTTATATTTACAACTGTGTTGCTGGTCTTTTTATATACTTTAAATAAATCACCAGAATCACACATGCACATGAGTGTTAAGATAACACATTTACCACTATTATATATTCACACAAATACAAGAACACATGAATAAGATATATTAAAAACATTCTTGCAAAGCCTATCTACACAAATATTATATACTTCAAGATTCACTCTATTGAAAATTATCCCGAGGATAAATACTTGTCCAACAGCCAAATTTCTGACCTTTTTATTGTTTCATTTGAAAGAATGCAGTATTTCTAAAGGTGAAGCAGATTTTATGAGCAGAACAAAGCCTGTATGAACAGTACTGTATAGAATTACCATCAGGTATCCAAAGCCAAACTGCCTGTTATTTATGCTTTGCATAGAACATAGTATTAACTAATTGCTGGGAATTAAGTCAACATATAAGATTTATATTGCTACTATCCCAGTACCAAACTGTTTTCAACCCTAGCCTGACAGAAAACGTGGAGTATCTTATTCTTCAGTAGCAGTTTTTCCTCAGCTATCATCTCCTCCCATACCTAGTGAGAAATTATTTTGTGTTAACTCTAAAAGAAACTTTTGTATAGATTTGCCTACATAAAACTAGAATATTATTTTGCACATCCTTCCAGCTGGCAATCATCATGCAAGTAATTTTTGAATCTTCAAAATGGGAGTTTTGTGAGGGCTTTATGAATAATTGAATACTTTGCAGGCTATAGCCTCTGTACAGTGTGCCAGAAAAATCTAGGTTTGTAATCTCTCTTCACTGTAAATGAGTTACTTGCAGTTCTTTCCCCAGTCAAGTGTAGGGAAATACCTTTTTCATATCACTGAATTAAAAGAAAAGAAATGAAAGAAACAGAGAAAAAAATAGGTTTAATTGTTGCACAAATATCTAATACTTCTCAAAATACCCCTGATAAATCAAGTTCACAAAATTCCTCTGATTACTAGGATATAAATGTTATCCAAGAAGGTCTAAAAGTGTTGGTTTTGACAAAATAGGTAGAGGGTGTGCCATAATGTGATAAAACGTAGAAGTGTAGGAGTCTTATTCTCAAACTGTTGAGTTAAATAGTTGAGGACAATCATCACCCACATGTTGATGAAACAACAGACCTTCCTGGTAAAATAAACATAGAATTTCACTGGAATGATGAACATGCTATGAAAATAGCTGGAGCTACATTTCTCTTTTACTGATAGACAAATTCTAGACATGCTGGGAGACATGCCTCAGGGCTTTTTTCATGTTTCACTTACAAAAGGATAAGTACCATTTCATATTTCTCTTAAATCATGCTGTAGGATTATTACTGAAATACGTCATAAATGAAAGATATTTAGAAAAATATATAGGGAATATAAGATATCAAGTACTAGAGCATAAATATTATTTTGAGCTTATAGAATTCCCAAAATAAATTCATATGATGCACAGCTCATATATGGTTGAGGTTAGATGGTGCAAGGGTGGTTCAGCCTGGAGGAGACTGGGGGAGACTTCATTGCAGTCTACAGCTTCCTCATGAGGGGAAGCAGATGGACAGGCATTGATCTCTTCTCTATGGTGACCAGTGAAAGGAATGAGGAAATGGCCTGAAGCTGTGCCAGGGGAGGTTTAGGTTATATTTCAGGAAAAGGTTCTTCACCCAGAGTGTAGCTGGGCACTGAACAGTCTCCCCAGGGCACGGGTCACAGCACCAAGTTTAGCACAGTTCAAGAAGTGTTTGGATAATGCTCTCAAGCACATGGTGTGATGCTGAGGGGTCCTGCACAGGGCCAAGAGCTGAAGTAAAGGGGCCTTTTGGGTCCCTTCCAAGTAAGGCTGTTCTATGATTCTATGAACAAAACAAAGCTGAATGTAGGAGTATTAATACATTCTGCAACTGATACTTGTTCAGGACTGTTTTATGCAAGGCAATAGGTGCACTCTGAAATGAAAACCCTTTTTCCAGATCTCAGGTGCAATATTTCCTTTTCATCTGCAAAGATGCTAGCATCCAGATTCTTATTAATTTATATTTATTTTATTCACGCAGAATGCTACTGCAAAGAAAATCACCTAATCTCCTGTTGTCTTTCCCCCCTTCCTATAGCATCAAATAGACACTGCTCTTTTCAAGGTTGGTCATTAGTTACTCCCTCCATATCTACATTTTATTTCCTCTGTGAAAACTCCCAAATCAGCTCAGGATACCAACTCACAATCAACACTTGTTTTCAAACAAGTTGAAAATGTTCTTTTCTTGCACTAGTGAGAAATCCACCAGAGAGTAATTTGCTCAACTAATCCATTACTCTTCACTGAAGTGACTGTTTTCCCTTGATACTTGCAAAAATATTGATAATGTTCAAAATGAATATGACTTAAGCCTGGCAAACCAAACAATTCAGAATGGGATCAAGTACTGTAGATGTCATTACAAACCATACATCCTGCTATACATTGAGCCTATTCAGATAATAGGCAATATCCACTATTAGCATTTCATAGAAAATAATCTTTCAATATCAAAAGCAAGGGCTGACATCCAAAACAGCAAAAATATTAAAGTATTTCAAAACAAAAACTACTTTAAATTAGCATCTGCACCACTTACAGTACACATAAATTTTACTGGTGTTAATTTTCAATATTTTCCCAAAGGTCGATCCATTAAGTTCCTTCTAAGTAATGAAAAAAAAGGTGATTTTATCTGACTCCATCCACCTTCCTCCCACTCAGATACCCTTCTGCTTGTCCCAAGAGGCAAAAGGGCTCCCAGATCATACAGATATTCATAAAACTCAGATGCATTTACAAAATCACTGGAAACAGAAATGGAAGTTCATATAATTTAAAAGCTGTACAGTGCAAGCACTGGAGAAATGCTTTCCTTCTGAAAATGAACATAATAGGAGGGAGATGCTTTTTCAGTATCATCAATATCAATATACCATCAGTATCAATATATTGGTATTCTTCAATTACACCAATTTAGGTAAATACTAGAAAACTGGGGGGTTGTGCTAAACCAATATTCCAAAACACTGCAGCTGAGATGTTTGTCTTCACAATTTTAGGTGACAAGAAGGTTTATAAAGGAAACCTTTTTGTGACACCTTGGAATTCTCATCTAGGCTGTTTCCCATAAGTACTGTTTCTTTTCCTTGCATCTGCAATCTCCATCCATGTACCCAAATTCTAGAATCTTTTGACTTATTACAGGAAGATTTGATCTTTGGAATGACTCATCCTTCCATCTGAGGCTTCAATGATACCAAAACTAAGGCACTGGTAGCCTAATAACACATAGAGAGGCCATAAATAACTACTTTATTTTATTGAGTCAGTTTTGAAAGTAATACACATTTTCTGGCTTCTAAAATTTAATATTGTGTCTCAATAAAATAATGCTTGCTATCACTTTGAATAACCAGCTCCATTCTATTCATGTAAAATTAAATTTATGCAATATATAAGGTGCCAGAAATTAAGATTTTTTTCCAAGAAAACTGAGAAAAGTTTGTGCTAGTTTCAAAATGTAACACCTAATAATGTAAAAGGCCTAAAATAGATCTTACATGTTTTAATTTCCACTTATTTAACATATTTATTAATGAAAATTCATATTTAAATGGTTTTCATCAATCATTTGTTAATTATATCAGCTCTCCTATATAACAAATAAATTATATATTTAGAATCTATAACTATTATTAAATCTTAATTATGTAGGCTAAATATATTTTTTTACCCAACACAGTTTATCCTAGTTCCTTTGGCCAGAACTCTAGAACTAATGGGGAAAAAACAGTTCATGGCCTTCAGAAGAAGGGATAGGCAATTTAAGAGGACTACAACAACATCATGAGCCTGTATGGGGAGAAAGTTAGAAAGGCCAAAACCCAACACCTAATCTGGCTACTGTAAGAAAATACAACAAAAATTTTTTCTAAAAATGCATCAGCAACAAGAAGATGACCAAGGAGAACTTCCAGCCTTAATCAGACAAAGGGTGAGGAAAAGGCTGAGGCACTTAATGCCTTCTTTGCCTCAGTCTTTATTAGTATACTTGGTTCTTGGGGCATCCACCCTCTAAGCTGGAAGACAGGGACAGGAAGCCCCCATCAACCAGGAGGAAATGGTCAGCCACCTCCTAGACCACCTTGACCTGCACAAGTCTATTGGGCCAGATGGGATCCACCCAGGACTCCTGGGTGCTCACCAGGAGTGCTCACTAGGCCACATTCAAGCATTTACCTGGGCAGGTCCCAGTTGACTGGATGTTGACAAATCTGATGCCCCGCTACAAGAAGGGTCAGAAGGAGGACCCACAGAACTACAGACTGATCTCAGTCCAGGGAAAGTCATGGACCAGATCATCCTGGATGCTACCCTATGGCAAGTGCAATCGGACAACTGAAGGGCTCAGGAACAGCCAGCATGGGTTCCATGCCAGGAAAGACAGGTCCTGCTTGGCCAACCTGATCTCCTTCTACAGCAAGGAGACTTTCTGAATGGATGAGGCAGGTGTTGTGGATGTTATCTGCCTGGCCTTCACTAAAACCTTTAACACCTTTTCCCACAGTACCCTTCTCAAGAAACCAGCTGTTCAAGACTTGGATGGACCTCTCTTTCCTGGCTTTAAAAACTGTCTGGATGGCCAGGCCCAGAGAGTGGAGGTGAACAGGCCTATACCCAGGCATCAGTATCAGGGCCAGTTCTGTTTATTGTTTTTATTGATCATGTGAACAAGGGGATCGAGTGTGCCCTCAGTCACTCTACAGATGACACCAGGTTGGGTAGGATTGTTGATACAGATGTCACCAGGGAGCAGGAAGATCTGTGGAAGGATCTGGACAGGCTGGATCAATGGTCCAAAGCCAATGGTGTGAGGTCCAACAAGGTCCAGTGTTAGGTCCTATTCTTGGATTACAAAAACAGCATATGCAGCACTACAGGTCTGGGGCAGCATAGCTGGAAACCTGCCCAATGGAAAAGGACCTGGGGGTGCTGGTGACAGCAGCTGAACATGAGCCAGGCTGTGCCCAGGTGGCCAAGAAGGCCAATGGCATCCTGGCCTGGATCAGCAATAGTGTGGGCAGCAGGAGCAGGGCAGGGATTGTCCCCCTGTGCTGGGCACTGCTGAGGCCACACCTCGAGTGCTGTGTCCAGTTCTGGGCCCTCAGTGCAAGAAAGACACTGAGGGGCTGGAGTGAGTACAGAGAAGGGCAGTGGAGCTGGGGAAGGGTCTTCACAGGAGACAAGGACACAGGACAAAAATCCTATGATGATCAACTGAAGGAGCTGGGGATGTTTAGCCTGGGTTAAAGGAGGCTTGAGGTGTAACCTTATCACTCTCTACAACTGCCTGAAAGGAGGCTGTAGCCAGATGGGGATTGGCCTTTCTGCTGGGCAGCAAGTGAGACAACAAGAGGAAATTGTTCGGCTATTAGCAGATAATTCTTCACCAAAAGGGTTGTCAAGCATTGCAACAGGCTGCCCAGGGAAGTGGCTGAGTCACCATCTCTAGAGGTTTTTAAAAGACATGTAGATGTGGCCCTTGGGGACGTGGTTTAGTGTTAGATTCGGCAGCGCTGGATTAGTAGTTGGACTCAAACCATCTTAAGGGCCTTTTCCAATCTAAACAAATCTATGATAAAAAAACAACACTAAAAATTCTCTGGACTTAATCCAATTCCTATCAAATCCACCAAAATAACATAATCACTGCAGCAGATTTTATTAATGTAGATTTTAGGAATTACTGAGACAATAGTTATTTTAACTACAGTTTTCAGAAACACTTTTTAAAGTTTAGAGTAGCATTATAGAAATGAAATTATCTTCTTTAAAATACATAAGATAAGCTTAGGGCAAACCAAATTTAACAATATAAATGACAAAAAGAGCCACTAAGTATGTTGAGGAAGATATAATAACAAGTGAAATTACAGCTGAAGATCCAGGTGAAAAATTAAGTATTTTGAAAGCAACTTATTTTTTAATTTCTGGTAACATCCTTCATGTTAATACGATCCATGTTATAAATTAAAATAGCTATGTAAGTCCTAGAACAAAGTACTTTCTTAGAAGCAAGGAAACTGGTATATGTTTAATACATAATTGGTTAAGCATCAACATTACCTAGAATAAAAGATAGGAAAGCATAATTGAACATTTCCAAACTGTTCAGTATCAGTTAGTGTGTTTTGTATGTTTTAATTTCTGCTCAAGACATGCAATTTTACACATATGTCCTGGTGAGAACTTTGAAAATGAATGTTAACAGTAGCTTAGCCTGTTTTTAAGCATATTTTTTCATGCTGAGGCATACATATTCACAAACATGTTTTGATATTCTTACAGAGTTTTCACATACGGGGTAAGAGTTGATCAGCTGGACATATATCCTTTCTTAGAGACAAGAAACTAAAAAAGTGGGGAATCAGATACCGAAGAACTTAGGTCTGCTGTATTGAACTATTTGCATTCATGAAACCAGGAGAAAGCACAGGATGTCTTGGCATCTTTGTTTTTCTACTGAAAATGAGGTGTTCTACTCCAGAAGTCACCACACACTTTAAACTTATTTTGGTAAACATATTCCAGGGGGTTTTAAAGAATTGCTTGCTACGTTTGTAATACATTCAACTCTTCAGAACATGAAGCTCATATTGAAAAATTCATTATGAATTTTCATTGATTATTTTAATTTAAAGTTGAGAGATGTTTTTCCATCCAAAACAGTATTTTTTTTTCTCTGAGCAGCAAATTAGGGTAAAACTGGACAATCAAAAATCTGGAAATAAATTCAAATGACTTAATAAATTAAATAAAAATTCACACTTCAGTACATTTCAGCTAGAGTAAGAATGAGGATAAATTGCTACTAGAATTGTTATTTGAACAATTTAAACCCTGCATTTAAAACGTATTCGGTCCATCATATCACATTGCTAATGACTGTAAACCCTGCTGTCACAGAGCAACATCTTGAAAAGGCATTCTGTTTCTTACCTGAGTAAAACTATACATCTAAAAATGCTATAACCATTCATATTGTATATTGCATAACCCTCTTTTGGTTCTTCTTTTTTTAGTGAGAAGGGCAAACAAGTGATGAAGTTGGCTTTGCAATGTTAAGGCTTATATTAACCCAGAAGTCTTTTAGTTCTAACAGGAGAGGTTTTTTCCTTAGAAATAAGCTTTTTCCTTAGAAAAAGCAGCAATGCTCTGGGACCTCTTGGCCTATCACCTCCCTGCTGAAACGTCTAAAGGGACAAAGTTTTCTGAAATTCAAACTTCAATTAGTTTATTACACATAGCTCTTGGAAGGGAAGTAGACACAGAAGCAGAAGTGTTTCTTTTACACTATCTGGCACGTGGTAATAATACATTACCTTAAACTTAATGCAAAGCATATAAAGCAAGAATTTAAGTGATTAAGTTCTGTAATTTGAAATAAATTGACATCTACTTAAGTGCAATTTTTCTGCTAATATGACCAATTTATGCATCAAAGAATTTTAAATATCATGTATTTTGAGGAGAGAAAATTCATATATGTTTCAATCTGCTTGTTTCTCTAATTTTCTGTACCAGTTTAATTTTCTAGTTCTTCCAGTTTTGTCACCACCATCTCAAACTAATTTTTTTTTCTCTGACCTGTGCTTCAAATAACATCACGTTTCCTTATCCTTACTAAGGGCAGCTACAAATTTAATAAAAGATGGGTTCTTTAAACAGAGATAGAATCAACTATTTTAATTTGCATTTTGGACACCAACATTTTCTAAAACAACACAAAAAATATTTGCCATATCTAATAATTTTCTTTTTCCTTGATCCAGTCATTAATTTTTCAACCACATTTACCCTCATTAAAAGTTAAATAGGTCTAAAAAGATTTAATGTACATTCTGGACAAGTGTATAGAGGACTTCTACAGTTGAAATTTTGCTGATATAATTTTGCTTCTGAGTGTGATCCATGTAAGGATTAGTCAGTTGTTTCCATTCATTGGATTATGCTATATTGCTGCATTATTTAATAGACCTAAGATTTTCACAATGAATAATTTAATTATTTGTTTTATATTTTACCCCAAGAAAAGAGGCACTTCAAGTTAGTTCCTTCATTTTTTTCCTTTGAGTATGCATTTCTCAATAAAAAAGCTAACCAAAAACTATATTTTATTTTTTAATTACCCTGAATTTATATTACACTAACACTTCTACTATAGCATCAATGTTTGCCTGCTACTTCAATGGGACTATCAAGTCCCAAGCTTTTCTTCTAGATTTTTATAAACTACTGAATGTTTCATCAAAAGTTTTAGCAATTTATTTGGGTTTCCTACAGACGCTATACTACATGTTATTTGATGTAAATAAAGCTGTTTTGATTACAGTCATTTTTCATGCTTCAGGAGTTCATAGTACTTGATATCTATTTGGGGATTTGCAAGAACACACAACTGGTGGAAAGTGTAGAACTTCAGCACTAGGTAGCAGTTTTGTTGAAGAGCATTTCAGATTACTGTGCATTAAAGGCATTTATGATAAGACGACTTCCACGCTGTTGGAAAAACAATCAATCATCAAACTAGGATAAATATACAGAGGCATATCTTGCAGAACACCTTATATATGCTTCTGTTCTATGCACATCCAGCATAGTGCTGAAGGCTTGAAACAGTTCTGGGCAGTTTTGGAGTTTCTGGTTGTAAAAGGTGGGGGGAAAACTACTTTGCTCAGAACAATCTCCTGCCATACCCCAGAACTGCTCCATTGGCTATGCCAGGAAAATTTATATTTTCCAGCTGAACACCCTTTCTGTTACTGTTAGTAACTGTTAGTTACAGTCATTAAGCATGACTGTAAAATTATTTCTTTTCTAAGGAAAGACAACAAATCAGTGCAGAGATAGATTGACAAAGCTAGTAAGAACACAGGCCAAAAACAGTGAGACTTGCCAGGCAATTTTAGTGAAGATTTAGTGGTAGGCTCTGTTCCCTCAAATCAATTTCTATCTCTCTTTTCCAATATCTTTGTTTCTTAGTCTCTTCAGAGTGTTACTAGTCTTTAATGTTATGAGTTTCTTTAGCATTTTTGTAAGTCACACTAAAGGAAAATAGAAATTCAGGTAAACCCCTGAGTAATTTTAATTTTATGCTATTTAGTATTCCTTGCTCACTGATGAAAATTAAGATAGCTTTTCAGTGAAATTTTTGCAATGTTAAATATCCTGGTGGCATTTTTCTGCTCACATATGGGAAAACCCATAAACAATGTAGGTATATCAAAATACCTGTCTTAACTGTAAGTTGTTTTTATTCTCAGCCAAGCACAGATTATGCCTAAAAATTCCTAGAACATTGCTGCACTGAGAAATGGATTTGCTGATAATCTAAGATTTGTTAGGCGAAAGAGAGAAATTAAAAGAACATTACTTGCTGGAGCACATATGTACATCCAGCCACCCTTTATATCATTATCCTGTCATCGGATAGGACATTGCTAATGTCTTATTTGATGTTATCTCAAGTGTTTGAGAGAGACAGAGAGAGAAAGAGCATCCACAAGTGCCTCCACAAAAAAAGCACCTTAAATCTTTGGTATTTTTTATTTGAGATGATAACAGTGACTAAAACTGTTCAACAGAACATTTATCATCCTACCATATATTTTCTCCATATACTAGTGGCATATCTCTTCACTTCTATAAAAAGACCCTTCACTGTTTCTTGAGAACCTAACTTTGCCTTGAAATACTTGATGCTATTTCATTTTCTGAGCGGAGAGAAAAAATAAGTAAAAAAACCAGAGGAAGTTTATGAGTTTAACCTAAAATCATGAGTGCAGAAGTAATAATTAACAACAAAGATAAACAACTAACTACCATTCCAAAACAGTAAAGGTTATTTGAATGGCAGCTGCTCTGACTCTCATTACTTTTTATGATCATTTGATGTAAATAAGCACAAATGTGACCACATGCCAAAATACAGGTCTGAAAACCTATAGTGATAACTGAGTGAATGGTTTCCCAGTTCCAGAATCAGACATGAGATTTTCATCCCTCTGTTATAACATAGCTTAGAAGAATGGAAATATACCTTTGCCCTGTAAGCCCCGTATTTAATATAAACATTATCAATTAAACCTCTCTAACTAAATTTACACAGTTGGAGTTAATTCTGTGTGACTGACTGTGTTTTGGTTGTCTTTGCATATGTGTGTTCAAATATACATCAAACAATTCATGGGTGTTTTGAGGTTTTTATTACTCCCCCCTCATATGTGACTAAACATTCATTTTATACTACTACTTCTTCATGAGGATGATGCTCTAAGACGTTGGTTTAGGAGGAATAAGTAAACCAAGCTAAGCTCTTATATACATATATTTTTAATTATCTAGTGACTTTCAAGTTCTCAAAAATAGTAGATTTTTGCACTTTTTTTCCATCTAGACTTCCCTTGTGTGAGATGAGCTTATTAAAAGTTTTCTGCACTGTACAGTCCAGAACATTGTTTCTTTTTCCCAGGGAGGCCAAAGTTTGAAGCATCTTTTGGAAGAGGTTATAATGGGAATAGCAAAAAGAAAGTTATTGGGGGTTTCAAGATCCAGCTTGCAATCTCCAATTTTCATGGCATTGTGCCATGAAATATCTGAAACCTTAGCTGCTGGAAATAATAGAAAGTCAAGCACAGCAATCAAAGGCATAGGTTCAAGTATTGTACCAGGGAGTTTTGAATGAGGTTTGCTTTGCATTGTTTTAATTTCTGAAATTAGAAGGGTGGATGGATGGCCCAGAGAAAACCATTTCCATCATGCTTACTTTTCCTGTCTGGACCTGTATTTGGCTTTAGATCATCTTGGCTAAGGCAGGAGGGACAAGAGTGGAAATATTCATAACATATATGAGAGATATTAAAGTCCTCAACAAACTATTTGATTGGAAATCATAGTGGTATTTTCCTGTCTTTATTCCTCCTGAGTACTCTTGCAGCTGAACTCCCTCCCAGAAATCAGAAGGAAAAGATGTTACAGAGCCAGACAAGGAGAGAGTGAGGGGATATCTATGCAAACTAATCAACCAAAGGAATCAGTCACTCCTAGAATTGTGTATGTAATAAATGGCACTTGAAAACAACACTAAGAGCACTAGACTTCCCAGCAGACCTGTGAAATTGCTCTTACACATTTGTGAGACTGCACCGAGGGAATTATGCTACCTCCCTGATCAGAGAATGGATACAAAGAAGATGGAGCAACTCTCTTGGAAGTGCACAGTGATGTGAAGCAAAGGACCCAAGTCAGAACACAGCAAATTCTGACTAGATATTGGAAAAGCATTTTACCATGAAGTGGTCAAATCCTGCAACAGTTTGTCCAGAGAGACTGTAGAACCTCTTTTCCTGGGAGTGTTCAAGACTGAACTGAACACCTCACTGGGCAATCTGCTCTCAACAGATCTTCTTTGAGCCATGGCTGGATCAAATGGCTTACAGAGGTCCTTTCCAACATAAATCATTCCATGATCCCATGATTGTATAGTGCTATATATCCATATCTCCTCTACGGCCTTTTCATTTATTTGCATGTACTAAGTTAACTGAGCAGGCAGGTTTGTCTTATTCATCATCAGTTTGCAGTTATTTTTCTTTACTTGAGCAACAGATACTTTGCAACTTTGACACAAATACTGTCATGTAACACTGTAATACAGACCTATTTAAAATAGTTGTAAGTAGCTGGGCACGTATGTGCAATGGCAGCCAAATTATTAAGCTACAGGGTTAATTTGACATCTCCATGGCAGAACACACTAAGTCATTGGGAACACACAGGAGACAGGACAGATACCTCTGAAAAGAACTTGGAGAATGAACAGTGGGACATGTCCTGGCTACTAATAACTGAGAGCTATTGCTCCCCTCCTGTAATGCTTGCTATATATAACTTAAGGCCTTAAAGCATCAAGAAAGAGATGCACGTAACAAGATCAAAATAAATATTAACAGAATTTTAAATCTTATCTACACATTTTCATTCCTATTAGCAAATGTTATTGTCACCTTGTCACCTTTAAATATGCAATCTAAACATTCATTACGGAATCTAAGTTCTAATCATTGAATCTAGTTTCTTTAGATTACCAGAAGGTAATCAGGATATGATCCTGAAATGGTGGCAGATACACTCTATTACAAAAAAAGCCCTCGTTTTAGGAAACAACCTGTATCCTTGTTCATGAAAATTATCCAAAGCTCATCTTTTCTAGATCTGCTGAGTACCTTAATACTGACAATGGCAAGGGAACATCGACAATCTTCACATCGGCAAGGACCAACCTACTTTCAATTCACCCTATCAACTGACATAGAGCTGTGTTGATCCAACACCCTTTTCATGAAACCCTTGCCTTTCATTTGCAAAATATTCAGTCTTGGAACTTGCCCATTGAGGCAAACTATTTAGCAGCAAATGGTATTGCCTTGCTCCCCTGTATGTTCCCAGCTTCCTCTCACATTCATAGTTTTAACATTAATCTCAGAGGTTTTCCTGCTAGCTCCAAAGTCTTCCATAAAGGAAGACTACAATGTAATTAGCATTATTTATCTCTGTTTAAGATGACTTCTAAAGAAACCTACTAAGGTTCTTTTAGTGTTTTAACACAAAATTTCCATCTAAATTACTGTTCAGCTGCGCACCTGGTTTCTCCACGTTTAGAGCATCAGCTGAGCACCACTGACTTGACGCCATGACCTTGTGTGTTCAATAGACATCTTCACTAATACTCAGACAACATTATTATATTAAAGCCTATCTAAAATACAGGAATAAATTAAACAGTTATGTTAATAATTTTAAGGTGAGAACTTCATATGACAACCTCTTTAAGAAAAAGTATTTAAATCCTGATTATTCTCTATTTGATTATGAAGAGATTATCCTGTTAAATTATCAGGTGTATATTCATTAAATCAAGAAATCTGAACTATTCATTCTCAGCAACGTTCATGTTAAAATTTATTTGAATATGTGAATTTCAAAAGCTCATATTTTTACAAGTTCCAACAGCATGAAAATTAATGCTACTCATATAGTTCAAGTCACACAACACTAACAAGCAGAAAATGTAAGCTTTTTACAACATAAAAATAACACTCTTAATAGTCACTTATTTAAAATATTGACAACATAAATTTCTTATTTAATTTATTTCTATGGACAATTATAAAAAACAGTAATCCAACAATGTTTACTAACCCATAACATTTATTTGTATCTTTGAGGAAGGCCTACCATATGCCAATTCTCTTAACATCTTGGGTACTAGTACTGTGTAGTAGTAAACAAAGCAATAATACACTGCCAGACAAGTAAACAACAAAATTCTAAATTAGAAACAGCTACTAAATTCTGAGAATGTTATTTATGGGCCTGTAAGTTGGAAAGCACTCTTCTTCCTTTTCTTTTCTTTGTGTGGAAGGAGCTAGGACTTGACACATCAAGAGGAGCTTTGCAAACCAAGCAGGAGGAAGGAAAGTGGCTTAGGATGGCAAGAGGCGTGCATTTTATTGGAGAGCCAAACAGATTTGCAAAGACTCCATTATTTTTACAGGGGCTCTATATGTAGCTGCAAAGCCCAAGAGTTTATCTATCTTAATTATTAGAGCGGTATGCAATACCCCAGACTTCAGAAATTCAAGAAACAAATGCGTAAACCTCCTTTCTTCTCTGAGTAGAGAATAAAGCCTCAGAGCAACTGAAATATTACACTCCAGTCAATTTTGAGTGTTATTTTGGTTTATTAACTATTATTGAGTGGTATAAGGACAAGATTGACTCTTCAAGAAAAATAATCACACTTTAGAGCAATCTTCATATGTAAGCAATGCAGTAATGAATGCGACTTGGTCAAACCGGGTCCCATACATGAAATGGAAAGAGAGTAAGTAGATTTTTTTGACAGCAACTAATTTTAATGGTCACTTATGAAAGTAGTTTTTTAAACAGACAGCAATGGAGAACAAACACATGGATTACTGGATTGTAAAACCTAGTGTTGTCTCACCAATGTCTGCATTTACTTTTAAACACTGATGAAAAGTTGTTTTGGTGAAAAAGCTTAGACCAAAAACAACACTTGAGATAAAATTTACAGAAGACCTGTTGTAAAAAAGTAATTGTCTGGGAAACCTGATAAAAAGAAATAAAGAGACTAAGATTTATTTTAAGGCTACAACATCCTGGGGAATTCCATGAGTACTGGTTCAGACTGATGGTATTTGTTCTCTAATTTTTCCAGTCTGAAATTTCAGTAATGAGAAATAGAACATAGAAAGATCATATGGCAAGATTATTTAATTGACAAATTACTAATTGCCTTTTAAAAATGTTAAGGTGGGTTTGTTTTTAAAAAACAAGTAATCTGTGTATATAGACCATGCAATAGTGCTAGATATGTGCGAAGATGTACCTGAAATTTTTGAAGATAACCAGAATAGCTTCATTTATTACACAGAATATTTTGCATTATTGACTGGAAAATTATTTCATTTGAAGTATTTATTTCCCAGTTTCACTACTACTATTTATTATTACATAGTGAATTTATTCTGTGATCTAAAAATTCACTATTAATTTAGCATGAACCTGTAATTACCCTGTTTCAGTTTTTCTTTTACATAGGAGAAAATATTGTCAGAGAGAGATTAAATTATTTGTACAAGACTCAATAAACAACTGGCAAAAACACCTGGATCACAGATAATCTCAGTCATCTTCTTGACTATCCTGATTTTGGTACAGCTCTTCTGTATAGGAATTCAAAGCACTTACCTTCCCATTGAAAAATGCAGAAATAATCTTGACTTTTAAGCAAAATACATTAGTTAATGATCCTGATATATCCTTTTGTGTAATGAAATGCTACTGTATTCCTTGAAAGAACTACAGCACTTTTCTAAATAAGTTGAGTGTAAAGTTAGTGATGGTCATGAAGAGACAGAGAAAGCATTGGAATGATTACAAACAGTGCTTAATATTGTGAACTACAAGCTCAGAGTGTTTTTCAACTCGTTCAGTTTAGAATCTTTGCTAATTGATTTCGCCTTTTAAATAATAAAGATGTACTAGTCAGTTCTAACTCAAATTTTAACATATGTAATTCCTCCTTCTCATTTCTTTTGAAAAATGGAACAGTTATACATTTTTATGTTCTCTACCAAACTTAGAAGAGAAAATACTTCAAAGTTGTATATTTGGCTTATTAAGTGTCCTTTATGGTTTTCTTTGAGGTTTTCAGAATCATGATGTGTTTTGAGTGAAACAAAACAAATTCTGGAAAAACAATTACATAATTTTTTCACATTTGAGATATAAGTGTATAATACTACCCCTCTCTTCTGATGCATTTTCCATACTTTTACAGACACTTTTCCCCAGTTCTAGACAATTTTATACACCACATTCAGAGTAATCTGAGGTCTTCTGAAATACAAGCTTGTCACCTTACACCATAATAAATCCATAGGAATCCATTCAGAAATGTTTTTTTTGAAAACAGTTTAAATAAGGGAGAAATATAAAAAAGTCTAAGTACTGAAAGGGAACTGTAATACTTCTAAAAGGACAGGTGTCTTTCACAAAAATATTGGGGGGTTTTACAAGCCACTGCTTTTACAAGAATACTAAGATCTTTTTCTTTGTTTTTTATGCAAAAAAAAAAGGGGGGGGAATGGTAGCAATTGATTTAAACCTTGAAATTAAAGACCTGGAAAGACCATCCTTTTTCTGATATTTCTTGAATATATTTGTAAAGCAATTTGTTACAGTTTACTTTGTGTTTCCATACTACAGTTGTTTGCTTCATTCAAGATATTTTATTGTGAGACTTTATTCTAAGAAAGATGCTAAATTATATTGAACTTCTTTACTCTGTTTTGCTTTACTACTTCCAAAAAGGAAGCACATCTGAAGCATTTTTACTAACCCCATAAAATTAAAACAAGGTCTACTGACCTCAGTTAATCAGCATATCTTGTCACAACAACATTTTTGTGCTCATAAATGGAATAAAGGTTTAAAAACCAAAAATATTATTCATTAGGATTCATTAGAATTTTTAATTCCTGTTTCAATAGTGTCATATGAATTGTAATTTAAAATAGTCCTGAAATCCTAATAAAAGAAATAGTATGTCTACTCTCCCTTTCCACCTTGACTTAATATTCCCTCAATAACTAATCACTTATGAAATAATGCTGAATATATTCAAGCCAACCATTACAATTTATAAAAATTAAACTTTTTTGCAATTAGAAAAGAGAAATTCAGCACTCAGTCTTAAAGATCAAAAATACTAGACCCCTAGAGGACTTTTTATATAAAAGAAACAGGAATGTATTGGAAAAAAGCTTTAAACAGAACATTTTTTAATTTTTTGAAGCTCATTATTTTTTCTTTCAAATCTTATATGGTGAAAAATTTAGTGTCATTAACTCCAGACAAGCATGAGTTCACAGAAGTGATACAAATGTGTAGGAACAGAACAGCCGCATGAAAACCAAAGATACTAAATTATTTTTTAAATATTTAAAAATTACGTACTTGAAAATACAGTTCTAATTTACAATTGCTGAATCTCATTTTATTTCTTAATTATATATAAAGTGGGAGTGAAGTTACTGTTAGGTAGAAATAGAGCTAACACTGCCAGAGAATATTCAAGTATGTCTTTTTCAGATTTATGCCAAGGCTCCATAATAAACAAAGCGGTGTGCACCACAGAAACACACAAAGCAATCTTCGTTCAGAAAGGATTCTATTATTTATTCATCAAGCATAGTACGCTATAAAAATCTGATAATCCAGGAAATCAAAAATATACAGAGTACCTCAGTATCAAGTATTGTCCCTCTGCCCACCATTCTCTCCATAGATCCTTTATTCACAATGTCTGCTTAAAATTCAAGTGCAAGCGTGTGTCTTTCTACTAAAAGGAAGTGGTTCCAGCTACTAAAAATGAAGTCCGAATAATAAATTGATTCTTCAGACACAACATCTTTCTCATTTAGACAGAGAATTTGATTTTAAAACAGATGCCTGTTACAGGCATCAAGGGTAAAATAGGCATTGGTGAGCTACATTGAAAAATAAATCCACAGCTCATTTAAAGGGGAACAATAGACTAGTAGATGACGGAGTCCTCCCTCTGGCTAAGAAACCATTAGCCTATTTTCTCAACTAAACCCATTCAAACTAATAGGACCCTAACCCTGGATTTGCCAGGCTGTCTCCCACCCCCCAGAGCTCTCATTATTTTAACTTTGCGAGAACAGCACACAAATTGCGTCCTTCCCGCTCGGCAGCAGCGCTGAAGGCTCCCGGGCAGCGCGGGCAGCTCGAGAGAGGAGGGGCAGCCAGGGAGGCAGCGGAGCGGCGCCGGGCGCAGGGGAAGCGCGGCCCCGCTGCCCGCCCCGCTCACGGCTCCGCGCTGGCACAGACGCCGTCCCGCTCCCACCCACGTGTTTCGCGGCCGCTCTTCCACCCACAGACAGGCGTGTACGGGACGACGCGGCGCCGGCCGCGCTCCGGTCACGCCCGCTTCAGGCGAGCCCTGACCGGGGGTTCCTTGCAGCGTCCCAGCCCGGGGTCCCCAGCACGGCAGCGCAGCCCGAGCCCACCTCCCTTTCGGAGCCTCCGCAACTGCAGGGTGCCCCTTCCTTATCCTTGCCCCCGGGGGGACGGAGGCCCGCCGGACGGGGTTCCCCCGGTGCCCACCCCCTCAGCGGCCGCCGCTGAATCCCGTCCCCGCGGCCGGGAGCAGCGCCCCTCCGCCGCACCCCCACACGCGCGGCCGGAACGCTGGGCCAAGCCCTCTCCTACCGTCTGAGCCCCTGGAAGGAGGAGGGCCAGGACATCCGCGATTTTTTCAAGCCGGGCCGGTGGCCGGTCTCGACGGCGTAGGAGGCGCGGTCCATGGCTTGGCAGTAGAGGTATCGCTCCGTGTCGGAGTAGCCGCGGTGCCTGACGCGAGCCCCGGCCAGGCAGCGGCCCCGCGAGACGGGAGACGGCGGCGGCTGCCCGGGGTGCTGCTGGTGCTGGAGAAACTGGTGCTGCCGCAGTTGCGGCGGGTAGTGCTGATCTTGCCGCCACAGATGTTTGGGGGCTTTGAGACCCCCGCTACCATCGCTGCCGCCGTCGCTGCCGCTGCCGCCGGGCATCGCGGACAAGCCGCTGCTGCTCTCTGCCTCCATGCTGCCGGCGGTCGGGCCGCGCCGGCGGGCGGGCAGGGGCGGTGGCTGCCGCCTCCCTGCGGGCAGCGGCGAGAAACTGTGCTGAAAAGTTGGACAGCTCCTGTCGCGCCACCCCTCGCCCGAGTGTGGGAGCGGCTGGGGCAGCAGCGCCGCCGGGTCTTGACTGCTCGGCGGGAGGGGAGGCGGGGAGAGGGGGAGGAGGAGAAGGAGGAGAGGAGGGGCCCGCATCCCGCTCGGAAATATTTAAAGCCAGGCTGGAACCCGGGCGGGGGAGAGCAGACCCGACAGGAAGCTGTGGTCAGGGACCAGAGAGCGCTGGGGTGTGCAGGACGTGGGAGAGGGCGTGACGAGGATGCGGGCAGGGCGTGGGGATGGGGATGGGACCGGGAGCGAATGCGGAGGGGCTCCGTGCCGCTGATGCTGCAGCCTGCCTCTCCTGAGGCGCGCCTCTCCCTTCCTGAGGCCGTGGCTGCTGGCCGGACAGGATTCCCTCCAGAGTGACTCTCACTGCCGGGCGACGGCAGGTGGCAAAGTTGCTCACGCCCCTGTTCACCGAGAACTTTGAGGTGGGTTAAAAATGGGTTCTCACTCCTTAAATTCCCCCTCCCGCCACCCCTTATTCCCTATATCGTGTTTCCAGTCCTCATCAGGTTCAGAAATCGTGTTTCCCAACTTGAAAGCTTCCCCTCGTCTTGTCTTCGCCGATGAGTAAGCTCTCTCCCTGCAAGGAGTAAGACTGGCTGCAAATCAAGGCGAGGAAGGTTTAATTATAGCGATGCTGAGCCTGCTGCTACAGAGAAGCTTTCATATGACATACCACTAGCTTCAGGATTTTGTAACTGCCGCGGGAAAAATTATTTAAAGTTAAAATCTACAGAACAGGAACTTCATACTAGAGAGATCTTTTAAATTAGTTTTACATTTTAAATTCTTTTGTGCTCATGTACAACCAATAAGTCACACTGGAAGGAAATTGTATTTTATTAAGTTTTTGCTTGTTTGTTTGTTTTTTTAAGCATTAATATTTGTCCTGTGTGGTAATATTCTAAAATCTAGCAGTTGTTATATGGGACAAAATTATAATCTCCACCCTCCTGATAAAATATGGAAAGGACACATGGAAGTGTTCATTTGAAAACCATTGATATGAATTTGTTTTGTCCTTCTATTATGTTTGCCACAGTAATAAGCAAGAAAGCATTGCAAAAATATCTCTCCTACAGTATCTTTACAGAAACATACATTTTCTTCTAATCACTGCTCATCTACTCATTAGGCTGTTCTGATTAACTTCATGCACAACTTCTACTTCCTAAATCATAAAATTGGTCTTGCCAATACTTTTCCCTTTCCATCACAGACCTGCAATCATTTTAATCCTCATAAATTTCTCTCTGAACTTAATTTCTTATTAATGCACTTATGCCAACTCTTTAATGTGTTGGTGTATTTTTTCCATTATCCATCTTAAAAGCCAGCCTTCCTCTCTAAACCTACAGTACTCCTAAAATTAAGAGTCACCCTCCAAATACATACATACAAGATTTTGTTGGGCAGAACTCCCAGTCTGTGTTTCTTTGAGCCATGAGTTCCTTGATAATCCTAGCAATCATGTACCAGCCTTTCAGGTCTTCTGTCCTGCCCTAACTACTGTTAGTTGCAGCAAAAATCCCCCAGAAAATAATAAATTGAAATAAATACTAAAAGTACCAGAAAACAGCCAAAGTAGTACTTCCATTGAAGGAAACTTGAGCTTGAGTTCTGATTTTCCTGCTATTTATCCAGACATCTAAGACTATTTCCAAGCCAGACATCTTAGATGTTACCGTTTCCCCAGCTGTGTCAGGCTGTGGCAGTTTTGACAGCATGTATAAAAATGTGACAATGAAAAGAGAAAGACTCAAGTCAGACAACAGGAGAGAATTATACCCAAAATTTAATAGTGGGGATAATTGCATCATGGAATATAGGCATATGGGATGCAATTTGTGGAAAAACTTCTAGAAGAGAAATAGCTTTTTATACTTGTTAACCTCCAGTGGGATATTGCAAGGGTACTGTATTTCACAATTCCTAGTTCCTTCTGCCTTAAAATTAGACAAGACTTCTGTGACCAATTGCACTACAATTTCACAGAATCACAAAACTGCCGTTTGGAAGGGCCTTTGTAAGATTGCCCAATCTAACCTCAAGCTCACAATGGTTTTATAATCAATACTAGATCATATCGGCCACAGCTTTCTCTGAATCTCAAAACCCTTCAACAGAAATTCACCAGCCTCTGTGGATGACCTACTATGGTGCTTCACCACATCCCTAATGAAGACAATTTTCCTGATGTTCAGTCTGAACTTCCCAATCAGGGGCCCTTGCCCTTCATTAAACAGCATGCCACCACTGAAAAGACCTTAAATTTGCTGTGTTTTGCAACTAATCTTCCCATAGCTGCAGGCTGCCTTTAGATTGCCTTTTACCTCCCCCACACCAGACTCAGCAATCTCTGTCCCTTCAAGCACTCATCACTGATCATGTGCCCTTGGCCATACTGGTAGCCTGTCCTGGATTCCCAGCATTCCCATTCATCCACTTCCTACAGTCACTTCTGCATGTAGCATGCTTTATTTATGATGAATGGTGCACTGTTCAGCTGTTACCCTCCCTATAGTCCACTAAAGTTCCCAGATCCTTTCCAGTGGGGCCATGATCTAATCAGTCCCTTGCCAGCCCGTGATTCAGGTTATCCTGCCTGGGTTCCAAATGCTGCACATGGGCTCTGGTATCAGCCCCTTCTGGCGATGTACTGTTTACCACCTGCCAGCCAGATGCTTGAAAGACCATTCTCTACACTTCAGTTCTACCTAACAGTCTGTTCATCCAGTTGAGACTTCCTCCATTTCAAAATGAAAATGTTTTAAGGGATTGTTTCAAAATCCTTACTAAGCTGAAGGTGGGTTGCACCCACTATTCTGTATTCCAATCCATATTTCATAATGGAACAAAATCAGGTCAAACACACACTATTTGCCCTTGGTAAATGAAAATGTTAAGTAGTCCTCACTACTTTCCTGCTTTTACAGGTCTTGAAATGGATTTAGAAGTGTGTTTGGAGCTTTCCAGCAGCACGTATGGGTTCAGTAAGTCTATAGTACTTCCATTATTCTTCTTCCTTTCTTAAGAGTGGGATAACAGACCTTTTCCCAGCTGACAGGGACTTCCCTTAACCACATCCCGTTCCACAGATAAAAAACAGTGGCCTCATGGACACCCTTTGGTTTGACACTGGTATTGCATTTTAGCAATCAACTTATATTTGAGCTTATAAGGCACTTTTGGTATTCCCCATTCAATCTCATTTTCAGAGTTTGCCTAATGTTTTAGATGCCAAGTTCAATTTGACAGATGATCAAAGCATATTAGCATTTAAAATTAAAAAGTATTGTCTCCAAGAAACACAGAAAATTCAGAAGTACAACCTCCTGTACAATTAAATGCCAATACTTGCACAAGTAGAAATTGAAGTACTGCATTAGAATGAATGGTGAAATCTTCATTAATTCTTAATTCTTTTCTGACTATTTTTGGTTTGGTTTTTGTTGTTGGCTGATTGGGGTTTTCTTATTTTTATTCTTCTATTTGTAGTAGATTGTGTGTGTGTGGTTTTTTTTTCTTGTGTGGAAACCTTACTGTACCTTCATGCCAGAGAAATTTCATAAAAGTAGTCTCTTTTTCTAATAACAGCATTGGTGTATTCCATTTGAATACCTATTTTACAGTATTAAAAATAATGTGGTTTTGAATTTACAAAGTGTTTTTCAAAAACTTTGTCAAAATTATACAAATAGAATGTTGCTACAGTATTTCACACAAATTAGAATCTTAACCATAGGGCACAAGAAATGGCACAGTAAAAAGGCCATGTATAAATTATATGTATAAAAATACAAATATGTTCAGATAGTCTTAAATATTTGATTTTCATTTTTCATACCAATCTTTGTATTTAAATTTTAAAAATAATATTTATATGACCAGTTTTTTATTACACCAGTGTGCTAAGACAATTCAAGAACATTTACACAAAATATTTATACTGTCCAGCAAAACACAGTATAAATGGAAGCTAGCAGCTTCTTCTAGCAATCAACCAAACAGACAAATAAAAAAGTATACAATACCTTTTTGTCAATATTTCCTTTATGAAATAAGGAAGTCAAGAAAATTTTTTCTTACTTGACTAGCTTATTTCACACAGAATCCTCAAAAGTACTAAGTATGGTGATGACTTAATAGCAATAGAACAGTCTACACTTCAGAGTTGTATCTGAAAATTATTTAGAAGAATGCCTTCCTTTCCATTTTCCTAGAACGTGCCTGAGCCTCCTCACAAGAAACTCCTTGGTGAGTTGAGGCTCAAATATAGGAACTTCTTCTCCAACCACACCCAGCTTGAGAGTTTTGCCTTATCAGAGCTTTCTGTCACATGATACCAAAATGCACAAAGTCTCATAAAATAAGATGTAACATTTTACCTCATAAGAGAATAACATTTTAAGTTATTCTTAACCTTTCAAATATTTTTTAAAACATGTCCTTGCTTTCAAGAAGTACTTAGAATAATAGAAAGAATTGGTCTCAAAAAATAGCAATTCCGTTTGCTTTTGTAGCTTTGTTTACAAAGGTTTCGATAATGTTTTCAAGGCTCTCTTCAGCTGATGGTGCTAGTATTCACAGTGAACTAGATAAACCACTGTATCACTTACCCCTTCAGAACAGCAGTGCAATTCTTAACAGACATTTGTGAAACTACTGCACTGAAGATAAATAGTTCTGACGCACAGAAAATTATGAATACCCCCTTATTTTTTACCTTTGTTTTCTAGCATAATAATGACATACAGTCCTTACAAACCACTGTCTTGTACTTTTGGCCAGAGTATAAGGGAGATATATCATCTAAGTGCAATAGAAAAAAATCTAAAATTGAGATAAACAAATATCATTGAAGGAGATAGCAATACATTAAGGAGATAACAAGTATAAGTGGATTAGAGAGGAAATTATTCAGCTATTTAATTAAGGAAATAACAATATCCCCTAACTTCATGTCAGAGAATATGATTTTCTAACAGTTTACAGACCTTGTGAACAGTGGTAAAGTGAGAGGAAATAACTTGCATCATCTCCACAACAAAAGAAACAATGGTAACACCTGAACATAGATGACAATAAATTTTGTTCAGTAGAATTCACCACTGACTTCAGCCTTGATTTTATTCCTGTTATAATTCAGTGCAATGGCACCTAACAAAGTGTATCATATTTTACATATACAGATTCTCTGAGGTCTTTTAAGTTGAATAAGATTGAATTTCAGATACAGTGAAGAGTCACTAGCTTTTCATATAAATTTTTGTATCACATCTGACTCATAAGACAGAAACACATTCCTGCTGCTAGCAATGTAAAAGGAATTCAGCAGATTATCATTCTATAACTCAACAGAAAGCATGAATTATTAAAAAGGAAAAGAATGACTGCTTTAAAAAGTAGATGACTGAATAAATATAGACTATTTTATTAGTTGTGTGACTTCAAATCCTAGAAAAAGAAAATATTACAATAATATAAACATACAGATATCACACAATCTATTTGTAGAATGTTTTTTGCATTACATGAACTTCTTTGCCATTGCAAACAAGGGGTAGTTAGACTAAAACCACTGTATCTGTTTCAATGTGTATTCCAAAATCCTATTGTAGAAAGAAATTATCAACCAATAGTCTTTTTTTGTTGAATGCCTTTTGTAAATAATGGAACAACTCCACAGTCTAATTCTACTGAAATTACTGTTGACATGATAGAGAGGTTATTAATCTAGAATAAAGAAATATAAATATGTATAAATATGTAGGTTTGTATAAATATGCAGGTTTGATTCTTATCACCTATTAGGAAGGCTGTTTTTCCAGTTTGTGAAAGATATTCCTGCAGTAGCTCCATGGGAATTTATTTTTGATGTAATTTTAAGTGAGGAATAACACTTTCCAGTTTTGAAAAAAAATCCCAAAATTGCAATCTGATAAACTATTTTATCTGGTGTCTTCTTTACATTAATACAATTAAAGTGTTTAATTTATTACCCTACAGATTACATTTTTGAGTGCTTTTTAACTTTTCCTGTGTTCAGTCACAATGGATTCAAATATCTACTTAGAATCAATGATATAGATACCAAATTAATTTATAGTATAAAGCAAAACAGAAATCATATCCATTTAAGTATTTGCTACAAGACAAAGTACTACATAGCTTTCAAAATCTGAACGTAAACCCAAAGCTAACAATTTCCTGTGAGCACAAAATTTCTATTTCTTATGGAGTTTATGCATGCGAGGAGGATATTTCTTTGAATTTATTGACACTTCAATTGTAAAGGCATAGCTTTTCTGTATAAATTGTATTCTTGCTATGTGTATTAAGGCACTGAGTTCAGTCCAGTGCAGTATAATCACCACAACCCAGCTGCAGAGAAATACCCTGATAAATGAAGCCAACCTTCTCCTTTTACCCAGGTAGTTTAAAATATGACAAGTATGTAAGAACCGAGAATTTGATAGTGCAGTTACATGGACAGACAAAGCTGGGCTTTGACATCCCCAGGCTGGTGCAGAACTCTACAGATGAAAAGCTGAGCTGACTGAGATGAAAGGCATTTTGCACCCACTACGTTCACAATTTCATGTAACCTCCCTCTTGGAGCAGTGAGCAAAGACTCACTATTTCAGAAGTGTGCTAAAAAACACAAGCTCAATTCTCCCTAGCACTATATAATTTACCAAATGTAAATGGGGGCAGATCTTAGCATTTACCTGATGGAATAGGAAAACCACCAACAGTTACTACTTCACCAGCTGAATAGCACAAGAGCAAGAGAGGAGGGATTTAGCATAGTTAGTGCTCTTCCCATTGCCTCTTCTCCACTGCACCACAGCAGCAGGTTAAACAAAGAATAAACCCTGAAACAGCCTCTGTGGAGTTTCTTTTTTTATGTAGCAATAGGGGATGGTGCTATGATGACTGAAACTCTTTTCCAAAATAGCTCCCAGATAATACAGCTACTCTTCATCATCCATTGATCAGGAAAAACATCAGTAATTGCACACTCAACCCATTTTTTTTGAACAAGGTTTGAAGGATAAAGATTCTTCTGCAGTTTCTTCTACATTCTATCAGGTGAATTACTTATCTGCTGACTTCAAACAGAGAACCATCGGTGGCATCCAAAATATTTTTTAGGTTTACGCTTGCATGGAATGTAGTTACATCAGGTTTCAGGGGCTTATGAAAATTTCATTTCTGTAAGACATTATTGCACAGTTTGAAATCTTCTTGATTTTACCCTGACTTCTGCTTCTGACAAACACAAAAGCCTACCAGTTAAAAAAAAAATCTTTTAAACTCAGTTTCACTCATTTCTTGGCAAAACAAAAGCATGAAACCATAGTGAAATAACAAACACTCAGACAAAAACTTATGAAAAACCTGGAGCACTCCAGGCAAAATCCAAGGCAGGTGAGTTTTGCATGATTTAATCAATCTCCTTTAAAGCTGCTAGAAAATTCAAATTCTAACTGGTAAGGATTGAGCTTTTGAACAAAGATAGATAAGCTATTTATTCAGAACTAGGCAATACATTTCTAGGGGTCCTTTGCATTATCTAAGCCATATGTGAAGCTTACTAATCATTGTCTTGAAGTGTTAAAGTGTTTCAAAATTTCTGATCAAAGTTTGAGTTACTGAACCCTTCCTTATATCTGCTATTTAAATTCACTTAAAGATGAAACATATTTGTTTGTCATAAAACAAATAAAGAAAAATAGAGGTGACTACATATTTCATCAATTCCATGGAACCAATATTTCTGGTAGGGTTAATGTTGAAGCAACTCTTTTTTAATTAGGTATTTTTCTCTCTTCACCTCTTTAATTCTCTTTAAGCTCTCATTCAGCTTCAACAGTTAAATAGTCTCCAACTTTTTCAAGCAAGATAGAAAGAAAAAGTAAAAATTTTTTTAAATCTGCTTTAAAGTAGTCACTTTGTGGGAATGTTATACATATATTTAGGTTGACTGTTCTCAGGTAGTAAGAAGGAAAATCAGTGGAAAGGTTCTTGCCAATAGATTCCAGTTAATTACACTCAATCCCTCCTAAAATATATTTCTTATCTTATTTTATTTGTATTCCTAAATAAAGCAGTAGATCATATAATCCAGCATTAGAATGAATAACAGAGTTTGTACTCTTCTTGGAAACAGCATTCAGAATAAAATTACATTCAGTTGTATAATATATTTCTGTTACTGGACTTACTGAGCATGTCCCTAATCTTAACTCTGTCAGATACAAATAAAAATTTTAAAATACAATGCATTGAAACTAATTAAAATATAAAAATCTATAACAGAGGAGAAACTTAATATTTTTAATTATACACTCAAGCATACAAGTTAATTTTGTACTCAATAGGTAATTTTTAAAAAACAAATTATTCTTAAGCAAACAAGTCATAGAGATGTAATTTATCTTCATAAATTAAATTTCCAATAAAAACATGCTTTATTACTTGTTTTTGGTAAATAAAAAATGTTAAGAGTTGGAATAATAAAATGTAATTTTGCATGTTGCTGGATTTCTTGTTATTTAAATGAAGGATAGAGGAGAAAGTAGCATCCATTAATCTGCGTAAGTGTAAATATTTGCAATATAATTTCTTTCCTGTAATTTTACAAAGGACAGGTCTTTATTGAAGGATATTAACTTCAAAACTAAAAAGGGGTTTAAAGCATTATTTATAAAAATTGTCATTTGTTTCTTGTTCATCTAATACTTGCTGAAAATACTCTGGTGATATTAATGGCTTTCTTTCTGAGCTTAGGTCATATTGGCTTGATAGGCCTCCAGCTAAAACCACTAGGAGGTTTTTCTGCTGTCTTCATTGAAACTTGGATTGTTCAGCTCATATTTGAGCTACAAGTGAACATTATTTAAATTTCAGTACTTGCCTGAAGCCTGTATAATATATCAGGTTTAGTTATACTCTGAAAATATGAAATTCATTGGCTGAAAATTCTGTCACATTTGTCAAATTAATCACTTGCAGAAGATGAGTACTGCCCTCCAGAGACAAACGTGAAAGATCTCATAGGCAACTGTTTGCACAGTAAAATGCCATGTTTTTCAAATTACTTCTTTTACAAAAGTGGTAGAATGCTTTTATCTGATCTTATCAGTTCAGCTAGCACCAACCCATTCTCATTTTTTTCCTCTCACCAGTATTCTCAAGTAGAGAGAAATAGAGATTGAATTATTAAAATATACTTATCAGTCCCTAAAAAAAAAGAAAAAAAAAGCAAAAAAAAGCAAAGAGAGAGAAATTTGAGATTCTGCTTGATATTTGCAGAATTTATAGACCCTACAGGGATGCTAGCCAGGTTGTCGCTATCCAAGGCAGCAATCACAAAGAGAGAAACTCTGAAACCATTCCCAGCTGCGTCTCTCCTGGGTCAGTGTTAACTGAAGCACTGTTGCCCTGCTTCTCCTCTAGCTCATCATCAGCTTTACAGAGGCAATAGTAGACTTAGAAATTATTACCTCTTTTAGAGCACTGTGACTACATGCTGCTTGTACTAACATGGCCCAGTGCATTCAGAATGTGTTAATTTTGTACTCAAAAAGCGATTAAGATGGAGTAAAGGATACTGGAAACTATCAGTGCCCAGCTGCTATTGTTAGAATGTGATTAACACCTCAGAATTAAGGGGAAAATTTTATCTTTCCATTTATCTTGGAAAATTTTATCTTTCCATTTTTGTTACTGGTGGTTTGGAGATAATATATCTCAATGTTTCTTTAATAGGTAACTCTTTAAAGAAAGAATGTTCACATATTCAGTATCACAAGGGTATGTATGAGCAAAACAGCACCTTCCCATGCACATAAAATGCTGCTAATGAATACTTTCCCAAAAGTGTGTTTAACCTATGTCATTGGAGGAAGCAACAAATTCTGCAACATTGACCTACAGAATAAATTAAGTACTGGTTTATTTTCTTCCAATGTGAAATAACAGAATAATTATTTCATTAAAACTTGGTGTCAGATACAAGCAAACACCTCATACATCAGTGAATTAGGATTTTGAGTGCCACTGATCACTCAGGTGATGAAATCATCACTTTTGATCATATTCATGATGAACAGCTAATATTCATTTAATGTTGAAGTAAAAACCACCACCAGTAGCTCAACACTGATGATTTCTCTGACTGAGAGATAGTGCTTAGTAAGAAATTGTAATCCCTTTACTGCTTTTATTATTGAAATAATTGTTTGACAGTAAATGCTGTCATAAAACAGGTAGTGTTGGGCAATTTCAGTTGAAATGTCTGAGAGAAAAAAATCCAACTATAACTTCTAAGTGAACTTTATATTCTTAGTTCATTGGTATTGGTGTTGGTATTAAATAGATTCCCACTGTTTTCCAAAGCATTTTGCACTCTTCAATGTATTGTGGCATACCCTCCTAATTCTTAGTTAAATACACTGTATAAGTAATACATTTGTGTCATGTAACTACATAGAAATTAAGTATCATACAGGTCTTGATCTTTCATATGGAAAATCCTATAGAAAGAGAAATTATATTAATTTAAACAATTTCAACAATATAATTTACTAATTCTCATCACAGTTCCCTGTTACTCCCTATTACTTCAATCATGCACAGCCCTGATAAAATGTATTAAAATGGTAGCATAGCTTTTCCAGGAGATTTCTTTGCTTGTCTTCACCTTGCTTCTTGGCAAATGCCTTACCACAATCAAGCTTGGGTTATAAATTTGATTTTCTGTGTTTTGTAGAGTTAGAAGTTTTCTCCAAATATCTTCAAAAATTTTTCTGGAGTCCAGGTTATTTATTTAATAACCTTTCTAAGCTATCTATACTATTCCAAGTAATTTAAATTTTTAATTTAAAAAAGCAGTTATTACTGAATTCTCTGTGTTAAAGCTGCTAGTCCACCTGGAATCAAGTGAATGATCAATACAAAGTTGTTTTGTTCTGGTTTGTTTTGGTTTTTTTTTTAACTGGATTTCTAAATAAGCTACAAAGCCGAAAGAGAGAACACTAATTTTTTTTTCTCATTGTAATGCTAATAGCACCTAAGGAATTGGTGCAAAAGAAAGTAACTATTACTACTGCTGTATTAGAGGACTGTATTACTTCTGTTATCCTGCACTATTATCAAGGCTTATTGGAAAGCATCCTACAGAGGCTTTGCAAATTTTTTATTTTACTGACTATGCTGACTCTCTATGTTGAGACTGAAGAGCAAAGATTTATTGTCAGCTGAAGTGCAGCTATTCAAAGGTCTAAATTAAAATTAAAAAGTTTAAGGCTCAGATGTCTCTTCTCTGATTTCAATTACTTTTAGCTATACTTCTGTCAATGATATTTAAGCTGAAAAACAGAAACCTCAAATGCCTTTTGAAAATTACAACTACAATTTATTTCAGTTTTATTTAATACATGTTCTCTGACATTACAGTCCTTCTCATCTCAGGCTACTTCTGCTCCATATTTAAAATAACTTGAACAACCTTGTCTTTATTTCCTGGATTTTTTCAATACAGTTTAAGGTCTTTTTCTCGTCTTTACTTGGGCTTTGGTAGACTGCTCTCACTAATATTTTTAACTTTTTTTTTATTTTTTCAAGGTGTATCAAGGCTAGGCAAAACAACACAATATTGAACTCACTGTCCTCAAATAAATTGCAAACTCTTACACCTACAAACTCCTAGATATTCCTCACCCCTCTCACAAATTGCAGATTTCACATCTGTCAACAGATGTTATGTAAGGGCAAGCACATAACAAAGGAATAATGGTTCTTAAATTCAGACTGTAATTAAAGTGCTACTTACAATTGACTTGGGATTTGGGATGCTCAGGTTCTATTAAGGACAGTAATGGAGATCCCGAAAATGCAACAGACATGATTTGATTATGCATTAAGGCATTTGGCAAGAATAAAAATCCTCTGAGGTCAGGTCATCAGAACCATGGAAAACTTTCTAATACAAATTCAGTATTAACTAATATTGAAAGAAATGTAACTCTCAAGTATATTAATCTGTACGAATGAAGCTGTTTTTTTCAGGTTGGGAACTTCTGGTTTATTTTGTGTAAATCTTCTCTAAAGTACATGTAACCTTTGCTTTAACCAGGAAATCAGTAACAATCTGTAATATAAGCATGTTAATGAAGAGCTTAAAGATTTTTAAACTACAGAAAACTTAACTTTTCTTGATTTACATTGTTATCTTAATATGAGGGGTTTAAAGGCTTTTTTAATATCTCCTTCATTTTTTTGGTGTGATTTCCTCCTCTACTGCATTAAAAATATCTTAGTTCCACTGCATTTTTGAATAATTGCTAGTCACATTAAGCCAGCATGTAATTTTTACTTACCAGAGAAAACCTTAAGATTCCTTTTTTTCCTCTATTTTCAATTAAGGCTAAATTTGTGGAAATATCTCCAGAGGAAACCCCAGATTACTGATGTCTTTACATTAATCTCCCACACAGCTTTTAGCACCTCTGTGTAGGCCGCATCCTGTCACCACTTAATTAAAAAGGATTTTGCCACCATCTCTTCATGCAGAAGAATCAGGCTTTGCAAGAATGCTCTATATCAAGAAATTTTAGCATCAAACATAAACGTGACAAATGCATAGTTGTTGTTGGAATTTACACCAATTAATCTGTGAATCAAAAAGCACAATTATATACTCACATTTGATGCAGAAGAGCAATTGCTACTGATTCATGCATACATAATAAATGAAGCATTTCAACAGCAATATTTGGGACTAAGAATTTTTTCATGTGTTTTTCTTCTGCAATTATAAAATATTATTAGACCTTTGACTGTGGAAAATAACTAGCATGACATCCAGCTTTACTTCTGTTTATTGAATACCTGGCTGTAGTTTTTTCTATATAAATATCAAGTAGTGTTATTCACATTTCAATTTATGTTACCTATGAAAAACCTGACAATTCATTTCCCACAAATGCACAAAGCATTAAATAATTTTGTTAACATAAAATATCTCAGAAACCATGGGACTCAAAATAGAGTAAGTTACTGATACACATTTTGTAAGCTACTGTATGCAGTCTGCTCAAGGTACTCCATCAATTATGCCTGTGTCCAGTGGTAATAACTTCAAAACATATTGAACTCAGGTCTTCTGTCAAAGATAAGGAACTGTTACAAAAATGAGACAGAAAATGAAAGAGAACTATCTTGCCTTGTGACAGGCTAAGAAAAGCATAGTATGTGTGATTAATAGATGTTTTTGGAGTTTATGGAGAATAAAATAAACATCTGTAGGAATGGAAACATCTGGAGGAGAAAGGATATAGGAGCTGAAACAGATTAACAGAAGGAAACTAAGGAAGGAAAAATTGCACTATGGTTGCAGTCAGAGAAAGACATAACTCTCTCAAACTTTTCAATGTTGTCATAAAAATCCAATTGTTTGTATATAAAACTAGATAAAAGCAGCTGAAAATCCATGTTTCTGATTTGTCTCAATTGAAATGTCTCAAATTCTAGTGCTCAATGAATTTCTGATCTTACACAGCTATCAAAAATTATCATTATTTTGTGTTAAGGATATGCAGACATGTCTGACATGTTTGATCTGGTAAGGCCACAGAGTGTCATAATGAAACCTCTTGTTGTAGGGGCTGTGAGGTTCGATCAAATCACACTTTTTTATCATCAAGTTGTTGTATTTAACCAACCTGTCACCTATTTCAGTAAAAAGAAAATAGTTACCTTTGAATTAAAGAAAATTATAGTTGAAAAAGGATGTGGCAAGAGAGAAGAGAATAAAACTATTACCTAGCCATTACATGAGATTGCACAGAAACTTATTTTGTTGAAAGTAATAACAGTCAACCACTATCACATGGAGTAGAGAGTGTACTCAGAAGTTAAAGCAACAGACCGAACAAAAACATCCCATAAAATTTACTCTCTTCTTGGGAAAAGGTAAAACCAGAGTTACAGCGTTTCATGGCTTGACCCTTCTATTTTCTTTCCTGTAGCAATAGCAAAAATCTATCTGTCCATATATTTTTTCAAGATAGTTTTGAAATCGTTTCTTTTAATCTCTGCTTTATAGACTTTTAAATAGTCTTTTAAAGAAGGCCATTTTATGGAAAGATAAATTATGGTGATTTTTCTGAAGAGGATCTGATTGTTTTCTTTTCAGAGACCTAATGCCAGGCTTTATCTGAAGTGAAAGGGAAACCAGAAGATAATCTGGAGCCTTAGACTAGAAACAGAAAAATAAAGTTAGTAGTTGAATGAATTTTCTTTAAAAACTGTTCTCAGAGACTACACCTAGTGTAAAATATGTATATGGAAATCACTTTCTATGCTGGTTCATTTCAATGTATCATTTTGATTGCAAATATGAAGAAAACAACTTCCTGTTTTCAGAAGATCCCATTTATTCTCTTGTGTTCCAAACTGGAATATTATTCATTTTCTGCTCTATGAATTTTCCACTTATTTTTTTTAATGGGAATCAAAGAAATTATACAAAATTATCTTTTTCTCTAAATGAAGTTTAAAAAAATTACGTCATTTAATGAAATAGCATTTTGGTTAAATTTTCACATTGTTATTCTTTCACCATTGCAACAATGTACAACCCTACAAGTTAAATGCCTTATCATCACTATCTAAATTATTCTATATATACTTGGATGTTATATTTTACACTATTTAAATATCAATCTTGAAAGCTGTTGAATGTTCAAATTTCAGAGTGACATTTGGAATCTGTTTGAATTGCATCATTTGCTAGTAATGTGAACAGTCACTGGAAATATGTTAAAAATATATAAATCATAAAATAAATTAAGGCCTTACTATGCACATGCTTATGTATTAGTTAAACTATGGTTACCAACAGTCTGAACATGGATTAAATTTCTCCAGAATCTCTTGAAATGTCAATCAAGAGAGCCCAACACATCTTCACCAGTGAAGCTAATCTAAAAGAATAATTTCCAACATGAAAAAAATCCTTGTGAAGATGTATTCCTCTGTCTGGATAAGCTTTCTCATTTCTTTTGTCATCTCTAAATTGATGTAAATATGACATAGTGAAGAAGTATATATTAAGACATTATTGTGCTATGCATTACTTTTCACATTGCACTGTCATTGGGGAATCACTATGTTCAATTTCACACAACTTTGAATAGTGTGTGGATTTGGGTTTGATTGACTGCCCAAAGTATTTTAACAAAATAACTACTTCACTGATTAACTACCCAAAAAAGCCCCAGGCAATGCCTGAAAATTAGACATTTTTAAAGAAATAACTTGTGAATACATTGACCACTTATGGCACAGAAAGTAAAGGTGTGTTAATGATTGTCCAGCCTTCCCCCCATCACTGAAACTTTAACCCATTAGAAGCAGTCTTTTACTTTTGAGGTATCCCTAAGAAGGTGAGCCATTGTAGTTTAGACACCGAAAGCCTTCCAAGCAGATGCTTTAAGCTCAATAGACTAAGAAGAATCATCAAGAGAAATCGTTTAAAGGGGTCATTTAGCAAATGATCTATTTAAAAAATCAAATAAGATATGGAACAAGAAAACAGTCTCTCCTACTCTTTTTAATACAAAGAAAATTATGCCAGTGCAAAAACAAAGAACAGAGTGCAATCACAGTAAAAAAAAAAATTATGGAATTCATACAAGACTTTAATAAAAATTTAATATTAAAATAATACTTTAATCATAAAAATACTACATAATCAGCCATTTACTCACTTTCCTCTAGTATGATGGATAAACCATTATTAAGGGCTTAGAAACAATAGAAGAATGCCAAATTGGTTGAACAGAGAATCTCTGATAGAGATAAAAAAGAAGTGCAGGTGGTAGAAGAAGAAATACATTTCCAAGGAGAAATACCAAACTATTCCCTGGCCTTTCAGGCATGGCACCAGTAAAGCCAAAGCTTGACTCAAGATGCACCTGGCAACTGAGATGAAGGGCAACAAAAAGGTACATCAAAGACAAAAATAAGAAAAAGGTAAACATGGACCTGCTGCTGAATGGAATAGGGAACCAAGTGACAAAGGATGTGGAAAATGCTGAAGTATCCAAACCCTTCTTATTTAACTGGCAATGTCTATTCTCAGGCTTCCCAGGTCAACTTGTCTAAAAGCAAAGTTTTGAGAAGGAGAAGATACCACCCATTGTGGGGACAGATCAAATTTAAGTTCCTGGAACCACATATTGTTTTAGATTTTTTCAGATTATCTATTGTTTGAAAGTAATTATTTCAAAATACATATTTTAAGCAGAGATACTTTCTTTCCTAAACTAGAAAGAGTTTTCATCCACAATACATGGAGTATTCATCCACAATTTACATTAACATCTGTTTCCAGTCTCTGCCATGTAAATAATTACACCAAATTTAAAAACTAGACATTTTACAGTTGTTGAGTAAAAGAGCAAGAGTCGATCAAAATTCCAATTTTTAAAAACTATTTCAGACTATTTAATGGACTGTACACAGTACCTGCTGTCCTCCATGTCCTCCACTTAGGCACCAGGCACTAAATCATTCACTTTATGTTAGACATAGGTTTTAAAAAATCCTTTTCTTTGGGAAATGAGGGGCTGGAGGTAATTGTGTCATCTGAAGTTATCCTCCAGTACCAAGAAATACTATTATGTGTACCAGAACATCAAGTGTTCTGATACGGGATCTGCCATCTTCACAGTTTCCTTACATACCTTAAGCACCAAGTCAATGCAACTCTTGAGCAACAGAATTATTTTTATATTGTTCTCCAAAATTATTCCAGGATCCATGAGGCACCATAGAAATTTTGGACATTGGTCACCAGAACAGAAGACTCTCTTAAAAGCCAAAGCTTGGATTCCACAAACATTAAAGCTTCTAGCATCCACTTAACCTCAAAAATTCCCACTAATTTTTCTAACTGAGAAATGTGCACTTAAATGCTGACTCAGTTTTGGTTTCCAGACTAATTAAATTTTTTTTTTTCACAGGAGATACTGCAGTCAGGGTTTGGTGTGACTGAGTCAGTATGAGAAGAGAAACACAGGTTCGGTGTGAGTCTGGATGCATAACAACAGTAATGTGCTTAACTCCTACTACTAATAATTTCAAACCTTCCAAGACCTGATCAGTAAAATTCTCCTTGACATAGCAGGTTTACTTTAAAGGTTGAGATAAATAACAGAATCACAGAATCACTGGGTTGGAAGAGATCTGCAAGATCATTGAGTCCAACCATGCCCTAACAGCTCAACTAAACCATGGCACAAAGTACCACATCCAGTCTTTTTTTTAATTACATCCAGGGATGGTGACTCCACCACGTCCCCAGGCAGACCATTCCAGTACTTTATTATCCTTTCTGTAAAAACTTCTTCCTAATATCCGACCTATATTTCCCTTGGTGCAGCTTAAGACTCTGTCCTCTTGTTCTGTCCAGTTGCTGCCTAGAAAAGAGGACAACTCCACCTGACTACAACTACCTTTCAGGAAGTCATAGAGAGTGATAAGGGCACCTCTGAGTCTCCTTTTCTCCAGGCTAAACAACCCCAGCTCCCTCAGTTGCTCCTCAGGGCTTCTATTCCAAGCCCCTCACCAGCCTCGTTGTCTCCTCTGGATGTGCTCAGGCGTCTCAATGTCCTTCCCAAACTGAGGGGCCCAGAACTGGACACAGCACTCGAGGTGTGGCCTCAGCAGTGCCCAGTAGAGGGGAAGAATGACCTCCTGCTCCTGCTGCCCACACTATTCCTGATCCAGGCCAGGATGCCCTTGGCCTTCATGGCCACCTGGGCACAGCCTGGCTCATGTTCAGCTGTTGTTACCAGCAGCCCCAGGTCCCTTTCTGCCTGGGCACTGTCCAACCGCACCATCCCCAGCCTACAACATTGCAGGGAGGTTTTGTGGCCAAAATGCAGAACTTGGCGCTTGGACTTTAATTAACTTTATCTTATTGGACTCTGCCCATCCATCCAACTATTCCAGGTCTCTCTGCAGAGCCCTCCTTCCTTTGAACAGATCAACACACACTCCCAGCTTAGTGTCATCCACAAATTTACTAATGAAAGACTCTAAACCCTGATCCATGTCATCAATAAAAATATTAAACAGAGCTGGCCCCAGCACAGACCCCTGAGGGACACCACTGGTGATTGGCTGCAAGCTGGATGCAGCACCATCCACCACTACTCTGTGGGCCCAGCCATGGAGCCAGTTCCTAACCCAACACAGAATACTCCTGTCCAAGCCATGGGCTGCCAGCTTTTCCAGGAGTGTGCTGTGGGAGACACTGTCAAAGGCCTTGCTGAGGCCCAGGTACACAACATTCACAGCTTTTCCCACATCCACCAGGTGGGTCACTTGGTCGTAAAAGGAGACCAGGTTGATCAAACACGACCTCCCCCTCCTACACCCATGCTGGCTGGGTCTGATACCCTGCCTATCCTGTAAGTGCTGTAGTGAGGGGATTCAATATAAACTGCTCCATTACCTTACCTGGTACTGAGGTCAGGGTAACTGGCCTATAATTACTGGGATCTCCTTCCCACCCTTTTTATGGATGGGCATCACATTGGCCCAGCTTCCAGTCATCTGGGACCTCACCAGGGAGCCAGGATTCTTGGTAAATGACGGAGAGCAGCTTTGCAAGCTCATCTGCCAGCTCCCTCCTCACTCTGGGATGGATCCCATCTGGTCCCATGGACTTATGAGCATCCAAGCAGGCAGCAGGACTGCCTCCTCCTGAATAACAGGGGAACCATTCTGCTCCCTGACACCATCTACCAACCCAGGATGACAGCTGTCCTGAGGACAAGCCACCTTCCCACTAAAGACTGAGGCAAAGAAGGAGTTAAGCACCTCTGCCTTCTCCTCATCTGCATTTACTAAATTCTCTACGGCATCCAGTAGAGAACAAAGGTTGGCCTTGCCCATCCTTTTGCCAATAATATATTTGTAAAAACATTTATTATTATCCTTTACAAAAGTTGCCAAATTAAGTTCAAACTGAGATTTGACATCCTTAATTTTTTTCCCTACATGCTCTAGCAACCTCCCTAAATACTTTCTGAGAAAACTGATACTCCTTCCAAAGATGATACATCCTCTTTTTATTCCTAAGTTCCTTCAAAACCTTGTTGCCCATCCAGGCTGGAAGTTTGCCTTATTGACTCATCTTTTGGCACATTGGGACAGTCTTCTCCTGTGCCCTCAAGATCTCTGCTTTGAAGCACTTTCCTGGGCTCTTTTGTTTTTAAGGGCTGCTTCCCAAGGAACTCTCTGAATAAGTCTCCTAAATAGGCCAAAGTCTGCCCTCTGGAAGTCCAATGGAAGGGTCTTATTGATGTTCCTCCTCATTTCACCAAATATCAAGAACTCTATAATTTCATGATCACTGTGCCCCAAGTGCCCTCCAACCACCACATCTCCCACCAGCCCATGTCTCTAAACAACAGGTCTAGCATAGTCCCTCTCCTGGTGGGCTCACCCACCAGCTGTGACAAGAAGTTGTCCTCCACACTCCATGAGCTTCCTGGACTGCCTCTTTTCTGCTGTATCAAGTTCTCAGCAGATGTCTTGCAGGTTAAATTCACCTACAAGAACAAGGGCTGGGGATCCTGAAACATTCTCCAGCTGCTTATGGAACAAGTTGTCCACCTCTTTTTCCTGGTAAGGTGGACAATAACAGACTCCCAGTAGGATGTCAGCCTTGTTGGCTTTCCCCTTAATTCTTACCCACAGGCATTCAACTTCATCATCACTGGTTCCAATACCCATGATATCAAAAGCCTCTCTAGTATAAAGGGCCACTTGTCCACCTATTCTCCCTCTCCTGTCTCTTCTGAAGAGCTTGTAGCCATCCAGTGCAGCACTCCAGCTGTGTGAGTCATCCCACCAAGTTTCTCCTCTTGTTTGTCACCCATGCTGCATGCATTGGTGTACATGCACCTCAGCTGGGCTACTGATTTCACCCCTAGCTCAGGCCTGCCACCCTTGGGCCTGCTTCCAGAGAGCCCAGCTGCATCCCCTTCCCCCTTCAAACCTAGTTTAAAGCCCTCTCAATGAGTTCTGCCAGTTCATGAGCTAAAATCCTTCTGCCCTTAACAGAGAGATGGAGCCCATCCAGTTCTAGCAGGCCAGGTGCCAAAAGAGTTGCCCCATGATCAAACAGCCCAAAATTCTGCTGAGGACACCAACCCTTGAGTCTCTTGTTGATAATGTGGGCTCTCCTATTCTCCTGTAATATGTAAGGCGTAGTTTTTTCCCAAAGATCTATCCTCAACTAACAGGTAGAATAAAGCAGACACAAAAGCAGGAGTTAAAAACTTTCAAATTCTCTTCATAGTTCGATTCCTGGCTTGTTCCTTAGCCTTGGCAAGTTGTACTTTCCCTTTGTATGCAAGCTTTCCTATGCACAATATGAAAATAACACTATCTTTTTGCTAATTGGAAAGGTTATCCAAAGATATCATGAAGATTTTTCTCATGTTTATAATGCTTTTGAAACAATGAAATATGAAATAAAAACACTAAGAATTACTGTGTTGCTCTTCCTTATTCTTTACTAGCAGGTGACTCAGGGAACACAGATGCTGTTGAAAAGAGCCTGAGAAGCCCTTCTGAGAAAAGTAACTACTTTTCTCTGAACTTGGGAGGCTCAAGGTCATAGATCTGAGATAAAAAATAAATGAAATAACAATTTGTCCCTCTTTTCCTCTCTCTCTTTCTAAACCATAGTTCCCTCTTATTTTCACTACATGCACTAGTCTACTGAGTTGCAAAGAAGTAAACCTGAAGAGCAGCTTTTCTCAGATTTTACTTTTCTGTGTTTTACTCAGCTAAGGTCAAATTTTATTACTTTTATGATCTCTCTCTAACTCTTATTTCCTAAAACAATAATAAAAATTTAGCAAACTAGCTGTTCTTTTAAAAAAACTTTCCTCATATAGTAAGTGAATAACAGCAAAATTATGGCTCAGGATTCATATATTTCAGGTTCTAACATTTGAAAAAGCTTTTCTTGCCCTGAATTTATAGTGCTTTTAAAATAAATAAATATTAAATAAAAACACTAAGAATTATTGTGTTGCTCTTCATTATTTTGTACTAGCAAGTGACTCAGGGAACACAGATGCTATTGAAGAGAGCCTAGACTCATGAGAAGCTTTCTGAGAAAAGTTACTACTTTTCTATGACCTTGGCAGGCTCAAGGTCATAGATCTGAGATAAAAAATAAATGAAATCACAATTTTTCCTTCTTTTCCTCTCTCTTTCAGAACTATCTAAACCATAGTTCCCACTTATTTTCACTACATGCACTAGTCTACTGAGTTGCAAAGAAGTAAACCTGAAGAGCAGCTTTTCTCAGATTTTATTTTTATTGTGTGTTACTCAGCTAAGGTCAAATTTTATTGCTTTTATGATCTCTCTCTAACTCTTATTTCCTTAAAACAACAATTTAGAAACCTAGTTGTTCTTTTAAAAATGGTTTGCTGATATAGTAAATTATTAACTTACTATGGCTCAGGATTCACATATTTCAGTATCTAACACTTGAAAAAGCTTTTCTTGCTCTGAATACAGAGGACAACATCTGGTCTTTGAGGTATTCCATGGAAATGAAAAACACAATGAGCAAGCAAGTGGTAGGCATTAAGACACATTTAGCTTGAAACTAGATTCTGATTCTGTATTGCCACAGTATCAAACTTACAGTGAGGATGCTAACAACAATTTGCTAATATTTCTTTTCAAAAACAGATATTAAAAATTTTAAGTTCATCTTTAAAGGGCCTGGGGATAGTTCTAAATCAACTTTTTATCTGATTTCCAATATAGAGAGTGTTGCTTGCCTCTTTAGTGGATAATAAAGCACAGAAGTTTTAAGCAGTATAGTGACTATCTAATCCACAGAACTTAAATTAAGGAAAAACATAAATTAAGATAGAAAGAACACAGCAAAAAAGATACTTCAGAAATTAGCTGTCGTGTAAGTTGTTCTTGCAGCTCCCTAGAGTTTCATAAACACACTAATATGCACAGTCTGAGTTGTACATAAGCAATACAAAAGCAATTTAAAATAGATTTTATGTTGTACAATTATAATAATCTCTCCCAAATGATGTTTGAGGAAAGACTAGGATAAATAGCAAGAAGAGACAGTATCCATACCAAATCATAGATAACTAAATGAAATACCAGATTATTTTATATATTTTTGTTATGAAAGCCTTTCTAAGCACCTTTTAATTCCAAAACAACTTTTTGTTTTCAAATAATGCTCTTCATTAAATCTTTACATGCCTGATATACTCTTATTTCTGGACTTTGCATGCAAGAACATGACATTTTCCATCAGAATTTGTCAGTCACATGTGTTACAAGGACAAAAGTATCACAGCAACAACTGGGATAGTCCTTTTCCACTGAAAAAGCCATTTTTGAAAGGCAAAACAAAGAAATACTTCAGTTCCTGACCCCTTGGATGTGTACCATGGAAAGGGAAGGTATAGGTGCCACGGCAATTCACAGTGTTCAGCAGGGGCCATGTCCTATCCCACCTTCTCCTAAACATCTCCTCTTTGGAGTAAGACAATACAGAGCTTATTTCCAGAACAAAGGTGACTGAATAGACTTTCATCATATTTCATGGAACTTTGGACAAACCAATACCATCATTACAGAGAGATTTTATCAATTATCCTAAATCACAAGTCCAAGTGTTTGGAAGAAGAAATCAAATATATGGTACCACACATGCTGCATAATATAAACATTTCCTAAAGTTTGAATCAGTGTGGGAGCTGTGGCTATTGGTCAAATACAGAGGTAAGTAAACTTTTGAAATAGTTATTATAAAGTTGGTAAGATAAAAACCTTAAATATCCTCAAATAAGTAACTGTCCATACATAACAGCCCCCCACCATTTTAATACCAGTTACGTTGGAGAAAGCAAAAGCATTCTAACTGTTAACCATTTCATATCTGTGTATCCCATATTAAATGCCATTATAGCTGCTTACACCAAAGCCATTGGTAAATATAGTTACAGTTGTTTGAGGAAAACTGGCCAAAGCCTACACCACCCCCCAAACAGCCAAGCAATCCCACCCTGTAGTAAAATATCACATTAAATTGTCTATATATAGGTTATTGCTTATAAATAAAATTAAAAATAAACATTAAAAAACTTTAAAAATAAAAATTAAACACTACAATTAAAAATAATATAAAAATTAAAAATTAAAAATAAATACAACTAAAAATAAAATTAAAATTAAAATAATAAAAAACAAAAGAAGAACTGGCATATTAAAAGCAATTGTCTACCTGTTTCTAATCTTTCCTGTAGAAGGTCTGGCAATTACATTTCATAGTTGTAAGGATGATACCAGCTGCAGTCAGCCAATCAATTTTCAAGCACTTGTTCTTATAGCATAATAAGTGTTTTTGCATATGATACTTCAATAGGAGATATAAATTCTTCATCTTAACAATTATCTTCATTAGGGTCTCAGTCTAATCTGGATGAAAAAAATAAGAATCTGGCTCCATGTATGCACAGAAGGAAATTAAAAGGGTGGAAGAAAAGAGGCATTGTGATGTCTCAGAGTCAGAAGGTTAGGAGTTCACAAAGTATGAAAGATTAAGAAAAACATTACTGAAAGTTTGCTTTCTGACTTTCAATCTCTGTTGCTGTTTGGATCTTGCTTAATTTTCTTTTTTTTTTTTTTAATATAAACTGTTTTAATTCCTCTTCAAATCCAATACAACAAGAAATCCAGTGACAGCATAAAGAGAGAGAAAAAAGGGGACAAAAGGAGAATGAAAATGGAAGTATGTGTACACACACATGCAGATGTGCATGTCCAGGACTAGAACATATATTTTATTTTAAAAATTACATCCACTGTCATTGTTTTTAATTTTGTATATTTCAGTCATTTAAATCAAAGCATAAGGGCTTTATAATGCTATTTTGTGAATCTTTTAGAGTATTCTACCAAAACCATACATTTATAATTTAGGATGTTTTCAACAGTGAAATTCTTCTGCTTTAGAATGTGTTTCTATGACCCAAGTGCTCTTCTACCTTCATTTACCTACTGAAGACAGAGAATCATCACACCCACACTTTGATTCCCTTTCCTCAACTGCACATTTCAAAGGCAAGGGAGGTAAGCTGCATTTCCACAGACATAATAGGACCCCTAAGTTTATGTGCTTTCATGCAGATGAGAAGACAGATAAAAGGATAGCTTTCTCCAGCTGTTTGGCTGGCATAATAAGCATGTAAATGGGAAATTCATAGCTGCTTGAGAGAGAGCTAACAACTGAAAAACAGCACTAAACAGCTACAGAAATTTAATTTCCTGAACAAAATTCTTCCTGTATCACTGTAATTGCTCTTTAGCTAAGAAAGAATCATAAAAGCTAAAGATTTTATATTACAGTCAGATCAAAATTATGATTGCTTTTGCTGTTGTGTTTAGATTTAGTTTATTTGTTTAAACAGCTCAGCAGTTCCATTCAACAATCTGTCTGCTGTCTCCCTGTCACTCTCAGAATAAATCTTGTTTTGTCCAGCTTCAAAACACATTCCCATGAACCACAGGAATAAATGTCATAGACAGGGTACAAAGCTATCTCTTACTGCTGAGAAGAGATGCATACCCACAGAGAAGGCTCTCAAAGAAGCAATCATTCTCCAAGTACAGCAGATAGCTACACATAGTAACCACAACGTTTCAGATTTGTTATTTGAGAAACCTTCAAACTGTCTTTCTCTGGTGTATTTTAATCCAGCCTAGAAAGTAACGCAGTCTCCAGAACTTTAAAATCGCTTAGCCACTTTCATCAGACATTATTTTTCATTCTTCTTTCTAATCTTTCTGATGTATCACATCAGGATCACACCTTTTTTTTTTTTCAGTCAGTGTTACCAAAGGAATTGCACTTATTTTTCTTCCATATCTCAATCTTCTCTCCATGGATAAAAACATAAAGTCAAGACACCAATCTATGTTCAAAACATCACTAAATTTCATTACATTTAACTTTCCAAATAATATTTTCATTTGTAAACAATCTAAATTTTTACATGTTTTTATGGGTTTTGTCAGTATTTCTATAAACATTTAAAGGAACAAGTCTAGCTTTTTGATATCTCGGAGGAAAGAAGATATGGGAAGTGGTATTAAATTCAATGTTATTATTAGCTGGCTTTTTTGGCTAAGCAGCCTAATGTATACTTATGGGTTTACTCATGTACTACAAGTCTTTTCAGAACTACATTATTCATAAATACATTATTCAGAATAGAGTATTTTCTCACAACAAAGTACTGCATTTTAGCTCTTGGTCTATTCATATTATCATTTCCTAATATATGATCATGTCACCAAACAGCTGTACTGCCTTCACCCTTTGTAAGCAAAACTTTCATACTAAACACTTTGTATTTTGGAAAATAAGGACACTATATAATATGCTATTGGAAAATTTAAGAACAGGAAAGTTTACTTTAGAAAACATGTATTATATAAAAAGTCACAGATGTAATATGAAAAAAACTAAAATAGAAATCACTATAACCAAATCATTTCAAACCATTCATGTTAAAAATTATGTAGATATACAAGAGCAGGCAAAATCCCCTCAGAATTTCTTGAAACTGTAATTGAAATTGTACAATTTTTTTTTAAAGTCTGAGTATAAAAATCTCCTTTCATCCTCTTACTCCTCCTCCCCTTCATCATCATAAATGGTTAATCAAACCTCCAGAAACCTTCTTTTGGAATATGAAGTATTAATAAAGTTCAGAAAACAATTATTTTAAGGTTTGTTTCACTAGATATGACCAAAAGCTTTACAAGCAGTATTACCAAGTGTCAGGCACAAATTTACAGGCATTTTATTCAACTTTCTAATTTAGTGGCTTTAGAAGAGAAATTGACTTCTCTCCTAGAAGCAGCATCTGCAGCCCTGAACCTGCCACAGGGAATGTTGAATAAATAACAAATTGCTGGATCTTACCTGCTGGACTCAGCAGCTGTAATGGCAATCAGAGGAGGTATCCTCAGTGGAAGAGTTGTGGGCCTTGGGATGGTCTCAGGATCATTCTTTTTATCCCAGTCTGCCTGTTCTAACTGCCTGAAAGCCAGTGGGGGAAGCTGAATGTTACGGGATGATAATCTCCGTACAAGATAGGGCTCCATTCCCTGGGAAGACTCTTCATCCTCTGCGCTGTGATGCAGAGCTTCTTCTGAAACCTTTGTTGAAAGCAAGAAAATATCCACCATATAAGAAAGTATTCATAATATTAATTTGATAACACTATTATTTGTTTTCTGTAACTTAGTTTCTAATAAATACTATTTGCACTTTAATATCATTCTTGAGAAATTTTAAAAGAATGACAAAATTTAGTAAAAAATTTCAAGGATTTAAACAGTCTGTGGTTTTAAAAGCAAAAAAAAGGTAATTTTATCATGAGATCAGCACACTGCTATCTAAAATATTTATTCATACCTCTATAGGGAACAAAAGCTTTGCATTGGACTAATTTCTTTCCCACAATATGTGTGCTTCCCTACAAGTTATATACCTTTTAGAAGAACTTAGGTTTCAAAGACTGATAATAAAGTATTTTTTAAAATAATTAGTAATGAGAAATTTGAAACAATACACTTCTTGACTAAAAACAGGAGAAATGTCATCTTTTTTCTCAGGTGTCCCAACTACTGTCTTTCTTTCTTGCTCACAGTAATTTCATGCTAACAGTAGGAGCTGAAGAGCCAGAGAGAGGAATGAGAACTTGTGAGAGCAACAGCTCTGCAGATGCCCAGGTCAGAGCATCTGAGGGGAGGGGGGAAGAGGTACTCCAGGGACCAGAGCTGAGGTTCCCCTGCAGCCCGTGGTGCAGACCATGGTGAGCAGCTGTGCCCCTGCAGCCCGTGGAGGTCTCTGAGGATGCAGAGATCCACCTGCAGCCCCTGGAGGAGACCCATGCTGAAGCAGGGGGATGTCTGAAGGGAAGCTGTAACTCCGCTGGAAGCCCTTGCTGGAGCAGCTTTGCTGTCAGGAATTGTGACTCCAATGGTGAACCTGTGCTGGAGCAGCCTATTGCTGAAGGACTGCACTCTGTGGAAAGGACCATTCTGCTGGAGGAGAACTGTGGCTTATAGGAACGATTTAGGCTGTGGATTATCTTCTCCAATGGGAGGCACCACAAGGTGGAGCAGGGGAAGAGTGTGAGAAGTACTTCCCTGGTGGAGGAGAGAGCAGTGGACACAACATGGTGAAGTGCCTGCAGCCCCCATTCCCCATCCTCCTGCTCCATGTGATGAGTAGGTAGAGAATTCTGGAGTGAAGCTGAGGCTGGGAAGAGGGCAGGGTGGTTGGAAGGTGTTTGAATACTTAATTTTATTTTTCTTCTTTATTTTTCTTCTTAGCCTGTTCTGATTTTATTAGACTTCCTCAGACCAAGTCAGTTTTTTCTGTGATGGTAAATGGTGAGTGGCCTCTTCCTAGCCTTACCTCAACCCCTAAGCCTCTCATCATACTTTCTCTCCCCCGTCCAGCTGAGAAGGGGATTGACAGAGTGGCTTTGGTGTGTACTTGGCGTCCTGCCAAGGTCAACCCTCCATAGTAACATTAATGAGAATTCCATTTGTACTTGGAGCTTGAGCAGTTGCTGTAAGCAAATGGTTTCTAATGTTTAATCATTAAATCTTAATTAATAATTTAGCTATTTTTCTTAATTCAGCTGCAATATAATTTAAGAAAACAAATATTATAAAATGGTATGAATTAATGCAAATACTCTGAAGGAAATCAACAGTAAAATCAATCACTAAAAATACGACAAGAATTAATGTGTTATAGTCATTCAGGGAGAAGTTTAACTTCATGCTTGTATTTTCAGTGTGTGCATAGTGTATATTTAAGACAGCTGAATAAATTAAAAACAACAATTAAATTAATTACAGCTCTGCAAGAAATGAAAAATGCTGATATCAAAGTTAAAAATAGGCCATCACATGAGGTTTTTTGCTACATTTCACCAGTTGGGGTTTTTAGGGGCAAGTCCAAACACCATAAAAATCCTTGAATTGGAGCCACATGCAGTCCGAACTAGATAGCTGAATTGAGAAAGTGAGCTCACTGGGCAGCTTCTTCAATTCCTATTCAAAAATTAGAGACATAGAGGAATGTGATCTGAATAAAGCCAGAAAAAAAAAAAATTCCAACACAAATATTAAAGCCAAGTTTTGGAGAAATTAAATAATAGGTACCTAATGTTTATTTCTGTGACAATGAAAATTAAATAAACTTGTGATAAAACTGGCCACCTATTCACATACAAATACTCAGGCATCTAAACAAGGAAATGTGCATCATAATGATTTTATCCATCTCAGGAAACAGGAGAGAACATGCTCTGGTAGATTTCACTGAATTTTCAGCATGGTTTTAAGAAGCATAATATATATTAACAGAATTTTAGGCAATTTATACCAGTATTCCATCATGAAATTGTTGAGCAAGCATAGCAAAAACTATTGCTGTCATTACAACAAAACCACTCACTAAGAATGAAAACCAAGCTTTGGAATGGCAGGTGCGTCATCTGCTACATAAAATGATCCAAGATCATGATTGCTGAGAAAAAGAAAACAAGAAATAGTTCTGCACCTGACATTTACTTATCTATCAGAATGTACAAAAGAAAAAGAAAAGTTCCTGTAAAGTGTCTGTTCATGAAATCAGTTAAATGGAACATATTAGGCTTTCTTTTTTTTACCTTAAAGGTCTGGAAGACTCTCTGTTAATCCCTGCCCTGTAACCAATTAACTGAATTCTAGAACATGGCAACCTTTCAGATACCAATTAACTTACTTCAACACTTTTTTGTCCAGAGCAGACTCTGGGCTGGGACATTTAAAGTGTCTGTTTCCTTTTTTCATTTTTTTCTGGTTGGTTAACTTAATGCTCAAGGAATCATTTGCTAGCCTTCTAATTAGCAGGCATGTTTCTTAGTTCTTATCAGTAATTGCTCATTAGTAGGCATAGATTTTTGTGCAAAAATAAGCCACTGTAACCTAACGAACAAAAGTCAGCCTCATATCACAAGTTTGCTGGAAAATAAAAAACAGCCTGAGAGAAGTCAAAAAGAGTCCTGACACTGAAGTGCCCACTGTTTTTTTTGTCACTTCTCTGCAGACCACTTGACACACTTAACAAGATAATCTATTTCTCACCTTCCTTTGTGTTTGGTTAAAAATATTTTTTAAAAACATCACAGTATACATCTCTAACTAAGTGTGAAGTGTCAGTTCTTGAATCATCCTTAACTAACCCAACCTAGCACAGCTTCCCATTCTTTCCAACTGAAGCTCAGTCTTGTGACATGGATCAAATGACTACTGGTATCCTAAGGTTTTTCCATTCTCTTCCAAGAACAAATAAGCAAATGTGAAAGTACTTTAAAATCCCAGTTCTGCAGTCATTCTTCTAACAACTTTGACATGCCAGCACAACGTTCTTTAAAAGGATACTAGTCCTAAGTAAAGGAAAAAAAGGTCACAGCGCCTTTTGTGCTTGATTTTCAACATCATGTCCAATAGCAGAATTGAATCATAACTTATTGGAAAAATCGGTGATAGTAATCACCTGAGTGGGTTACCTGCAGCCCAGAGGCATGCTGAGTACCAAAGAGCCAGAGGCTCATTTTGGAGATTTGACACCATTTCTCCTCATGAATAATAGGGTTGTTACTATACCACCTACAAAACAACTTCTTGACTCAGCTCTGTGACTCAAGACTGGCTTGAGTCAGAAAATAATAAGCTCTAATAATTCTACCTACATCTGTATAAAATAATTCTTTCATTTACAACAGAATATTTTAATGAAAACATCTAAATATTAATTTTATACTTTTACTTAGAATAATAAATAATTATTTCATGCTTTAATAAAAGATGACGTAGGATTATTTACAATTACTTTAGGTGTTCAAACAGTTCCTCTAAAAAGACCCTGGCTAGGTACTTAGTGTTTTACAAACCAGTAATATATTTACAGAACACAAAGAATAGGTGCTGGCTTGATAGTATTATTACCTGGACTTCCTTTTCTGCTTTACTCTGAATGTTAATGGCACTGGCAATGCTTTCACCTTCACCATGCCTTAGCTTCTATACCTGGAGAACTGATACAATTCCCATCGAGCTATGAGTGTGTTTGAGATACACAGCCACTATTTATAAGCATAGTTATTTTGAATCTAGACTAAATACACTACTCTTCTTTCAAGTAATGCTCTACTTTCCATTCCTACATTCTCTTCATTTCTTCCTCTCCAATAACTATTTAAGTACTTTGAAAATATAACTCAAGGAAACTATCAAACCAGTAAATGTTCTTGCTCTTGGATTCTCTAATTTTTATTAAAAAGTAAATGAGAATATATTATTCACAGATCATTTCAATGATGCATTTCACTGTGACTAGATTTATTGCTATTCATTACTTGCAGTATGGAAAAAGAGAAAACAATGATGATTCATACTCCTAAAATCATAGTTAAATAAAATTAACTTTTATTCTGTCAGGCAATTCTTTCCCTTTTTTTTTTTTTATTATGCAAATGTTTTTAGTGAAAAAAGCCTCTACGTGCATTCAGAATAATTTTTTTGCTATATCTTTGTTCCAGTTGTTTTGAAATAATTATCCCAATTAAAATGTAATTGTACATCTCAGCATTAATAAAGTACTCATTTACATTAAAAAATTTAACAATAATATAGGAAATCAGATTGAAATAGTGGAATTGTTAATAGTACAAGTAACACCCATGTTTATTCCTGAAATGTGTTAGAATGATGAAAATTATATACTTGAGGCAAATGAAAAGGAAATACTTTGCAGGTCATCAATATGTAGAGTTTTCTAAGAAAAAAATTGTTTTAATTCAACAGAACAAATTATTTTCACAGAAAAAGTCTAAAAAAGAGAGTAAAGGGTCCTTTATCTCCTTTAAGAATTACAAATCCTGGGAAGCACAGGAAGTCTGCAAGAACTGGAAAAACACCTGTTCTAAGAGAACAAATTAAAGTACTCAAATTCGAGTAGAAGAGAGGACCTACCAATATCACACAAAGAAATAAATCATATCAATATCACACAAAGAAATAAATCATATTTCTTTATAGGAAACATCTCCTCATACAAACTACCATCATTTTGGTGGTATATACAACAGAGTTTTGTAACACACCAACATGAAACTGATGACAAAAATAATGCTGTACAAGTACTTCTGTCTCCGAGGCAGAGACCCTGGAAATTTCCTACCAGACTTTCAGGTTCCCAGAGTCATCTGCATGTGGTTATTCTCAACTTAGCAGAAGAATGAGGTCTAGCTCAGTAAACACTCCTTGATCCTGAGCTGCATTCCTAAGAATCATAGAATAATTTGGTTTGGGAAAGATTTTTCAGATCATTGGGTCCATTTGTAAAACTAACACTGCCGGATCCAACAGTAAGCCACATCTCTAAGCACATCTACATCTTCTAAGCACCTCTAGGGATTATGACTCAGCCACCCTGGGCAGTCTGATCCAATGCTTGACAACACCTTCAGTGAAGAAATTTTTCCTAATGTCCAACCCAAACCTCCTGTGGTACAACTTGAGGCTGTTTCCTCTTGTCCTGTTATTTGTTTCCTGGAAAGAAATAGCGTAGGTCTATCTCTGATGTTAAGTAGGTCTATGTGTTGGTTTAGCACAGATAGAACAAAAGCCAATTAGTGTCTGACCTTGAAACTGACAACTGCATTAGCCAATTAAATATGAAGATATACCTCTGGGCTACACAGGTTTAAAAATCAGAAGGATCCCGGGAAACTTGCCTTTTCCTTCCAGCAGGTGAGCAGGTAGCACGGGCCATGTGGCGGCCGGCAGGGCTGGGCCAGGCCCCGCTGCCCCACCGGGCCTGAGGGCCCGGGCCTGGCCGGGCCGCGGCAGCTGCTGCCAGCAGGGGAGGAGAAAGCCACGGCTTCTAACATCTGACTGACTTTAAAGCTGCTGGTGCCACGGACCCGGGCCCGAGAGTAATGTCCCCTAAGCCCCAGGGAGCAGCCCTGAGCTGGGCCCAGCCCATGAGACCGACATGTACAGAGAAGGCCAGCCACACGAGAGATTTTGGCGGCTGTTCCTGAGCCTCCCCCTCCTCTGGTGACTCCCGGTGAAAGTAAGGAGGGAGAGGAAAGCCCAGCTGCCCAAGAACATCATGCAGTTGGGTAAGTGCTCCCCCACTAGCAGCTAGAACTCTGAGACTCCAGCCTAGCTCAGTGAGGTCTGATCCTACCACCTTTGGCCACCTCCTGGGGAAGAAACAGCATACACTCTGCAGACCTGGGAGATTTAAACCCTTTTTTTGATAAGGTGAAGGTTGCAGAACATTGATCCTCTCTAGAGTGGAAGGAAAAGTAAGAGTGGGAGACAATTAAAGAGGCTGTATGAAGATACCAAGGTTGGTGAAAGAGAAGTTGTATCTTAAGTGATGAGGAGATGAGAAGATGCCTTGGCTGAAAGTCTTTTGAGAGCTGTGGTAACAGACTGTAATGTGCTAGAATATCTCTTTAAATAATGGAAAATATGAATTGGGGAAAATGATTGTTGAGATTTGCACGTTTGAGCAAAGGTATTTTTAATGGACTAAGTCAATATTAAGGTAGTAGTGATCTTGTGATCCCATGAGGTATTTGAACAGAGTGAGAGAGATGAGATGAGATGAGATGAGATAAGAAGCCCTCTGTGCAAGTGAAGAAGTGAAAGATATCTCTGCTCCATGAAGTGAAGAAAAATCCTTTGCATTTGAACTGTTCATTTTAAAAATGACACCGCAGTATGCATGAGCCAGTGGCCCATATGCAGCTGAAGGGAAGCTGCATATATAGGAAATCCACAAAAGCAGGTTCTCCGGGCAGCTGCTTTTGTGAGAGCTAAGAGCCACAAATAGACTGTTTCTTTCTTGTGGAAAGTTACCACAACAAATCAAGAGAGACCTCTCTCTCTAAAAAGACTGATAAAGGATTTTTTTATAAGTGATACAGACCTTGAATTCCAAGTTTTGTCTTTGTACAATGTCTATGAGAAATAAAAGAAGCCGGTGGGAAGTGTTTTGAAAGTTTCATTTTGATTCTTATTTTTTTTTTCTTTTTGTGTGTCTGAATAAAACTATAGCTTTTAAGTCAGAGCTTCTTTTGCTCTGTTTTCTCCTAATCCTATCTCTCAGCAGAAAAAGACACTCAAGCCATTACAGTCTTCCTATCCCAAAGGTCAGAAATCCAAGGCTTCAGTCTCAGGACTTTGTGTACATTTCCAGCATCTTCAGCCCAGGTGCTGATATATTAGACAGTTTTCTTAGTCTTGCACTTCTATAATCAGAAAAATTCCCACAAGCTCTTCTTTTTTATCTCCAGCGACTATTCTTCCGACAGCATATATTTTTAAAATTGTCTGCAGATTGAGACATGCTCAGCAATGAAAACATCATGGCAAAATCAGGAAAAAAATAAAGTAAAAAAAAAAAATGAAGCAAGTTATTCAAAATGACATTTGAATTTTAGATCTGATTGTGCCAATCTCTGCCACATATTTAATGAAAAACCTGTAGGTATACTGACCTAGGTTTTGTGGGCTTCAGTAAGGCAGAACTACTCTCACTTCAGCTTCATGATACATTGTCAGTTGAGTTGGAGGACTTCATTCAGTAATAGCCTCAAATCCTATGGAATCCATAACTAAGCTACATACTTGTCAGAATGTTCCAAAAATGCTAGTATAAGATTTAGCCTCTTAATGGTACTTTAAAAAATCAAGAGCAAAGGCAACTTGCCTTAATTGTATAGTAACTGTTGTTATTGAAAAATTAGTTTGTTAGCTATTATCTGGAGTTCAGTGAAGTGTACTCAGGTATACTTGCCTCTGCATGGGAAGGAAGTTGACATGCACATGTGCAAAAAAGTAACATTCCTAACATGAAAAAAGCTTATCCCATCCCATTACCTAAAGAAAAGGGTTACATGGCATCACAGATGTCAAATCTTTCTGGATAAGTGAAAGCTTTGAAACAGATATTTTACTTATTGCTGTAAATGCATCTTTATGACAGGAACATACAAGAGGAAGCTGAAAAAATATTCATGTTAGCATTTTTCTTTCAGATCCTGAAACATGTGACTTTATTGCCAGAAGTACTGGGATGAAGTCCTTTCACTGATCTCATCCAACTTCCAGAAATAAAACTATTCATTTGTAATTTTTTTTCCAAAAAATAAGCTAAAATAGGGTCACAACATTACAAGCACATTACAAAATGTTGGGACCCTCTAGTAGTGGAGCTTTTTTAAGACATAGCCACATCAAAGCAGGGTACAGAGGTCATTTGTTTTCCAAAAGGGAAATTAATATTTTTTAATAAAAGTCCAGTTGGAACTTTGAGTATAAATCTTTACCCATGAGTCTTTATTTCCTATTTTTCCAGTCTAAGAATCAGAATTGTCTATCAGGTCATATGATTACTTAGACATATACACTAAAATACAGATTTGGCCTCTTTGTATTTCCAATACATGTTTTGAAGTTTTTTAGATTAGATATTGCCTCAACTGACATTGCCAAATTGAGCTCCGTGCATTTTAACCTGCCCATTAATACACACCTCTGCCTCTTCTGCCCTGCCTATCCCTCCTGAGCAGCCTGTAGCCATCCAGCAGGGCACTCCAGTTAGGGGACTCATCCCACCAGGTTTCCCTTATGTAGTTATGTCAACCATTTGGGACGGGGCCAAAGCTTATGTATATACTATTATGTCCTCAGAAACGCAAATTAAAACACATTAACCTCAATATATGGAGTAAGTTTTGTATTTTTTTTTTCTACAGGCACTGCCCTTGTTCATTTTTATCATCCTTTGACCACACAAATATTGGATGACTGAGTTCTTCAGAATACTCATATATTTGAAAGCATTACAATTTCCCTGTTGCCACAACTAATGGATAATTTTTTTGCAAAAGTTTTCCATTACTTGCATAAAAACTTAGCACATTCTAGGGAAGTCTAGATGAAGAAAAAACATGTGAAAAATATTCTTTCCAACAAGAAAGTACAAATGAGGCTGGTTCCATGATTATTGATTACATGCATGACAAGCTTAGGAAACCAGGGTGCTGGGACAAAATGAACATTACATGAGGAAAAGATACAAACTCATTTCTGTAAATGGTTTTTACCAGAATATATTTTGTGACTTACATGAGAAAATCTTTGTCAAGCTGAAGAAAAATAAAAACATAACCCACCAGTATCAGGCATCCAAGATGCTCTTTTTTAATGTTCTGAAACTACAGGTTTTTCAAGAGCTGTGCTGTGGATCAACCTGTCTCTTTATCCTCTCTCTGCAAGTGGAGCTGAATAGCACAATATTCTTCCTAATTTATAGGGAAAATAAATTTTAAAGGATTAGGAGTGTATTAAAATATCCCATCCTAAAGAAGCTATAGAAAAGAATAATGTTTGAAAATTGCATAACAGAACAAATTATCAGTTTGAATAAAGATCTCTAGCAGCACCAAGAGAGAAAAACAATAATTTCTGATCTAAATGTTATCAAGCTAAACCATATCTACTGTTGCTTTTATGATATTCTAGAAACTTGCAAATTTAAATAACTTTCATTAGGTTTTAGAATTTTATAAAATTCATCAGACATTAAAAACCAAGAAACAACAAATATTAGGCAAGCAGATTAATAACTAGCATTAACTCACTTGAAAAGTTTCTTTTTCTTAATGAAAAACCTATCAGAATTAGCGGAATAAAATTGAATAAAGCAAACAACAGAATATAATCTTCTGTAATAATGCAATTTTTCCTTGTTGTACTTATACAAGTATTCCTGAAAGATGTTGTACTGCTCTTGGCTGTGGCAGAGTTAATTTTCTTCATGGTGGCTGGCGTGGGGCTGTGTTTTGGATTTGTGCTGAACACAGGGTTGGTAATGGGGTGATGGTTTTGTGTTGTTGCTGAGCAGAGCTTGCACAGAGCCAAGGCCTTTTCTGCTGCTCATACTGCCACACTGGTGAGAGGGCTGGGAGTGCCTGGGAAGTTGGCAGGAGACACAGCCAGGACAGGAGACCCCTGGTCAGTTGGCCAAAGGGAAATTCCAAACCATCTGGCATCATGCTCAGTATATAAAATGGGGAAAGGAGGATGAAGAGGGGACATTTGGAGTGATGGTGTTTGTCTTCCCAAGTCACTGTTACATGTGACAGGGCCCTGCTCTCCTGGAGATGGCTGAACACCTGCCTGCCCATGGGAAGCCATTAATTCATTGCTTTTCTTTGCTTGTGTGTGAGGATTTGGTGTTCTCTGTTAAGCTGTCTTTAGTTTCAACCCACAAGTTTTCCAGCTTTTACCCTTCCAATTCCCTTTCCCATCCTGCCGGTGCGGGAGTGAGCAAGAGGCTGCATCATACTTGTTTGCTGGCTGGGGTTATACTGTGTCACACACTAAACTACAAGTTGAGAAATTTGAACCAAATCTTCTATAAAAATATTATTTTTCAAGTTTTCCAAGGTATCATTTTAATATGGTCCTTTTATGGTCAGGGATCAGAGCTGCCTTAAAGAAGTCCAGCTATGGTTTAGAGAGGAAAAAAACTTCATCCTTCTTGTTGGGGTATACTTCTTGCATTTCAAGCTGTTCCTAAGCAACTTTATAAGCAGGGCAATACTAAATTTGACTATATGCAATTTTGGAGGCATTACTGTTACTTTAAGAGAATGTTCATATGCAGTTCAGGAAACAGTACTAGATAAATGGGCTTGTATTTTACACTAACAAGAAATGCATTACAGAAGCTTATGAAATCTTCATAATGTACTTTGAAATTGCAACCCAAGGTACAGAACTTATATCCTTTTAGTTCACCAAGGTTAAACTACTGCATGAACAAGACTTTTAGTTATTATTAGTTTGCTATTGTTGACTTAAATTTTACTAGGGTGTTCTGTTTGCCCAATAGTAAGCAGTCCACACCAGAAAGTTTGTATTCAGAACAAATAAATATTTGACTGTCTATTCAGAATAATATATCCAGTTTTAGCTCTGTAACTAAAACAAAATTTTAAGCATCACAGCTTCTTACCTTGTTTGACAGAGGGAGAGATGACCATACATTCCACATTAGTTCTACACCTACCCCAGTATCTTATCTGATGCCACTTGAGAAAAAGGCCAAGACTAAAAGTGATCTGCCTACATTTTGCTAATATTTATTCATTAAAATTAAGTTTAAGATATTCTTACATAGAGGTTTCATTTGAGCCATTGCATTTAGGATTAGAAACACATAGTTAATTCCATTAATTTATGTGCTTTTTCCAATCTATTTATACAAATTCCTCCTTTGTTCTCTATGTCTTTCTGGATAATATTCTATTTAACTTTTCACTGCTGGCTATTGAGTGATCTTTGTAGATGAACAGTCACAATGTCCAACTCTATTCTGAGTTGAAATAGGTCATTAAAAAACCTTTACTATGTACTTACAGGAATTTTATATTTCCCATGTATATTTTTTGTTATTGTCAACAAAGTAGGCAAAGCATAGAATCTTATGAAGTATCTTAAAATCATAGAACTACAGAAGGATTTGGGTTAGAAGGAACCTTAAAGATCATCTAATTCAACTTTCCTGCCATGGGCAGGGAAACCACCACTAGGTTACTCAGAGCCCCATCCAGCCTGTTCTTAAGATTCAAAATCAGTGGAATTATAAACTTTAAGAATTTTAATTTTTTTTTCCCAGAAAATTAAGAACTAGCTTTGAATTTTCAGCCCATTACCTTGCAAACAGGTATCTATTAAGTTCCCCAGTAAAGATAATGGAGAATACTCCCTGACAAAGGATCTTCATTTGCAGCTATTGGTTCAAACTAATTTTTAAAAGAAAGAAAACTAAAAAGGGAGGAAGATGTTCTATTTTACATCCTCAGGTCAATAGGGAAATGAAATGCCTACAGTTTTATATAGGGAATACTTTAAATAATGTTGTTGCAGGAAGACAGAAAGGGAAATAAATTGTAATTTATGACAATTTATTGAAAATATTGCAGTTTCTTGCCATCAATAGCTGTCAATTTGTTGAGCCATGAACTAGTAAGACCATCTTGCTCAAGTTAGATGTTTATATTCTGTTACATAATAATTCAAAACTTCCTATTGCATATAATTGTAAAAACATAACTTGACAAATGCAAGTAAAACAAAGTGCACATAACAGAAGTTGTAATTTCAAGATAGTCCTGTGTTTGTGCATCATGATTTCATTAAAAAAAAGGCCTACACAAACTACTGTGTCAATAAAAGTATATGGAGAGTTCTGCCAAAGATGTTTTTGCTAATTAAAAAGGCACTGCCATATCTAAATACTTAAAAAAAAAAAAAAAGAACACAGGAAAATATAAAAGGAAAGAAGGAGAATGAATAAAAGTCTTAAATTAAATCACACAGAGAATCAGAAAGCCAAACAAGCGCCCAAATACATTCTTTTATGAATAAACTCAACAGCACAAATTATTACTATAGCTGTCTTCTCTTCAAAAGGCTTATCTTCCCAAAAAATCAAAGTACAGTTTTAATACAGTTAAATTCTGGCACTTCCATCTACATGGAAAACCTCAGCAGAAGAATTATTTAAACTCAGACCACTTGAATTGCCAAGATATGGGTAGAAATTCAAGTGATAATAACATTCGAGATTGTAAGCTTATAGAGGGGTCAGATAGGGTAGCTACCTCTCTGTGTTCGTGCTTCACCAGGTCACTACTATTGCTTGAGCTAATTCAATCATAGCTCAAGGTAAAAACTTGATATCAACCAGTTCTGTAACAAGGACATCATTGCTGACATTTCATGTAATATTGCACAAGTACACTCTCTTCCAAGAACACTCATGCCATCAGAGTTGAGTAGGAAATTGGTTTTGTATACTGCCTGTTCCATCTCAGAAATCTTCTTATTCCATTACATATGAAAAGAAAGTTCTTTCAATATTTTCATAAAAAGCATGGTTCAAGATGTTTGTTTTTTCTAACCTTTCTCATCAGAGTCAAATAATCCAGGATGCCACAGTCTGCTGGAAACCAAATCAACCAAGAGCAAGTCACAAATCTCTGAGTTTGGAAGAATTCTGTGGAGGTCATCTAGTTCAAGCCTTGTTCAAGCAAGCTCAGACAGTAGTTTGTCAGGAAAGTGTCAAGTCAGGTTCTGGACTTTTCAAGAGGCTACTCCTGTCTTTCTGGACAACCTGGCCCAATGTTTGACCATGACCCAATAAGAAAATTAATAATTATCATTATTATTGTTGTTGTTGTTGTTGTTGTTATTTTTAAAATACATAGTTAATACATAAATAAAATTTAAAACATTAAAAAGGTGATGTGTTGTGTTCGGATGAAATTGCATGTGTTGAAATAGTTAGTTTATGCCCATTGCTTTTTTCCTTGTCACTGAGCACTACTAAGAAGCTGGTTCCATGAATGAATACTCCCCCAAGAGGAATTGATAACCTTACCCCAGAGCCTCCTCTTCTCCAGGCTAAACAGTTACAGCCCTCAGCCTTCTTCTGTATGTCACATGCCCAGTTTATTTCATCATCTTCATGATTCTTTGGTGCACTCATTTAATGATTCATGATTTTCTGGTAATGGGGCACCCAGAACATAAAAGAGCACTCCAGCTATGCCTCCAGTAGGGCTGAGTAGAGCGAAAAGATAGCTCTGCTTGACAAATTAGAAGTGCTTTTACTAATGCTGTCCAGCATCCTCTTAGCCTTTTTTGTTACAAGCACATACTACTGCCTCGTGCTGAGCTCGTTCACCAGGGTGCCCAGGTACTTTTCTGCCCATCTTCTTTCCAGATGGCAATCTCCAGTGTGTACTTTGGGTAGTCTGGTATTTTCCCTCTCCTTTGTTATCAAGACCCATGACCCATTCAGCAGCAGACCCACTTTTCCCTACTCTTCATCTCACTGCTGACATACCTGTAGTAACATCTCCTGTTCCCCTTTTATCTTTCCAGATTCAACTGAACATGAATTTGGCTTTCATAAACCCATGCTTGTATGCTCAAACAGTATTTCTGTATTTTACCTGAGTCACGTGCTCCTGCCTTCCTTTCTTGTATGTTTCCTTTTAATGTTTGGAGTTTATCAGGAATTCGGGAGACCTTTATTAATTGCAGGCTTCCTGCAACAGCTACTTGATTATTCTCTTTGTTGACATGTACTCTTCTTGAGCTTAGAGAAGGTGATCGATGAAAATCAACCAGGTCTCCTGGTCCACTCTTCTCACCGGAGCCATGTACCATTTCAAGGAAATGTCTTAACAGGCCAAAGCCTACTGTCTATGAGCCGTGATTTTGTTATTTCTCTTTTCCCTCTCTTATGATCCTGAACTCCACACACCCCATAGCCTTTGGAGCTGGGGCTGTTGCCCACATTCAACTCCTCAACAGGTCTCCTTGAGAGTCTACAGGACCACTTAAGAGTTTCTCCATGTCGGTGCCTTGATTACTTGCATCAGAAGATGTCATTAAAGCACTCCAAAAGTCTCCTAGGTTGCAAGTGCCTTATTATAGGGTCCTTCCACAGGACTAAGACCTGTAAATACAAGGCTTCCTCCAGTTCATCTTTGATCTACTACCTCTTCCTGAGATTTGAAGAAGACCTTTACCCCTACAACACCATTGATGTTGCTCTGACCACTCACTGACCCAATCCATAAGTTTTCAGCTGGCTCATTACCTCAGAATATGCAGAGCTCCTTTCCTTTTTTCCTCCAGCTCTCATAAATGAAAGGCAGCTTTCCTCCTTATTTTCCTTCTTAAAGAATCAGTATTGATCTATGACTGCACTCCAGTCATAAAACACAAGAACTTCACTCCCCTGCTGTCCTCTCAGAAAGATTTCACTAAAGTATTGGCTGTACTGGGGTAGGCCTTTCTCAATTTCTCCTATTGAAATAGATCATTACCTGCAACTAATTACTTCTGAGGTGGGTGGGAAGAGACTTACACTTCATCTACATAGATAAGTTACAGACTACTTCTTGTTCAAATTAAATATAAACCAGAATAGCACAATGCATGTGGAGAGAAAAGCAAGGAATTGAATTATTCTAATAAGAAATCCAGTTTTGTATCCAGGGTAATCTTCAGTGAATGACTCATCAGGTCTCGTCTACATTTGTATGGGAAGTTTCAGTCTTTGCAAATTGTTTTCTATTCTAATGATAAAAGTGAATTAAAAATCCCACCACACACATATTATGGGATGTTGAGGATGCAAGCTGATACTGTCAGTGTCTACAATAGTGAAACAGGGTGCTGTAATGCAGGACATGCTCTGATGCTGAGTGAGTTAATCAGTTTTGAACTAGACTGCAATGACCCAGAAAGAGAGGGTTAGTTTCCAAATTGTTGTATAAAGTAACAGCAACTACAGCAAGGCTCACTAAAGGTGATGCTTCAGCAACTGCTCCCTGCAGTAGTAATTTCTACAAATTAAAATATTACTTCTTTTTTCATTCTTTTTTGGTAGAATTCCATAATGATGAAAGTTATACTGCTCTAAAGAATCAATTTCCTAAGAGAATAAAGCAACTTAATTTGTCTTAAAGTGGTGTAAAACACTTTGAAGTTCTGACATACTGAGTTTCAGTATTAAAAAACCCACAACATTTGGTTCATATTAGAATGCATTGTAAGAGCTGATTGTCCAGAATGTTTGTTAAGCGGGGGGCGTGATAGAGGAACACAGTGATACAGGAAATGTTTCACTGAGTATCATTATGGTGGGCAAATTCAGTCAGTTCCTTCTGCTTGCTAAGGCAGCAGAGAAAACATACTATGGTCCCAAAACTGCAGCTTTCATCACAGTCCGGACAAGACTGGATGGAATGAGTTGGGCCGGTGTAACTATTTGCAGACACTAACAAGCCCTGCTCCTGCCAAGATACTATAAAGCTTTTAGAGGCCAAAACATGGAGGGGAAATAAAGAAGAAGCAGCAAATATAATACATAATTGTTTGAGTTTTGTGCAGTTTGGGGATGGCAGTATTTTATGAAGGCTGTCTGACCCGTGGTGGAGAATCCCTCATTTCCAGCACCTCTTCACTGCCTTCAAATCTTGCCGAGTCACAGAAAAACTGGAAAAGTTATGGGGTAGAAGAGAAGAAAAGGAATTTCTCACCATGACAGGTAATCATGTATCAGAGCAGAACCTCAGGAATCCTCAAGTGAAAGAAAAGGTTCCGTTTTCACATATTAGACTAAGTGACTGAGCTCAATATGACTCCAAGTAATACTGCTGCTCTGTCATATCAAGGTAGAAAAATTTATCACTATTTTAGGTTATAATATTTTAATATTTTATATTAGACTACAAAAATTATTTTCTATCTCTTATCCACTGGCAAAAGTACTGCACTTTTTAAAGATGATTTATAGTTATTTTCTGAATAATCTCATTCATTTCTTTGGAGTTGCATAAAAATTCTACTAGCTCATCTCCTTAGGCACCCATGTGTATGTCATGCTTCTTTTTGTTTCTACTTCATATTTTCTTCTGAAGACCCTTAAAACCAAAATGAATCAGCCTGTCCCTGCTGAAAATGTGTACAATTTTTCTCTACTACAAATATCTTTCATCACATTATTTCTTGTTCTGGTGCTCTGAATTCTGAAAGCAATGTAACAGATGACTCACCATCAGCTATCAGTCACTGTCATCTACTCACTTATTGAGTTTTGAGGCTCTTTATTAAAAATTCACACTTTACCTCATATTTAATCTTAATTCGTATTTTGAACAATTTCTAATTGATTTTTTTGTTTTCATTATTAAACTGCAAAAGTTTAGTGACACATGAAATCACTGATGTCAAGAATTACTACTGTTTATGTACAAAAGCCAAATTATTCACCAGCATTCATATTTTGAATGCATTCAAGCTTCAGTGCTCACAAAATACCCATACCACTAGGTGATCGTGCTGTTTCTTCTGTATTCATATTCATCTGCTGGTTTTTCTTATGGATAACTGTCTGTTTTCTTCTCAAACAGCTGCACTGTTAAAGCACTTTTCTTTTTGTCAATTTGTTGAATATTGCTCTTTCTATGGAAATAAAACCCCCATAAACTTAAATTTCCCTGTCTTGATTTACCAGCATATAAAAGAATACACTTATATTTTCAGACCCTTGTCCCTCTGTCCCTTGTCTTGTGTAAAAACCAATTACATTCCTTCTTCACCTACACAGCTTTAGAGACGTGCTAGATTTTTCTTCCCAGTTCCCATAGTAAATATTCATGTGGGAGTAAGTCTTATACACCCAAAATTATTTTGCCACATATCAGTGCATCCCTAAAATTAGTAAAATTACAGCTTAATGACACTGTTTGAAATTTCTGACATTCCAGAAAATAATTTCTTTTCACTATTATCTTTTGTGAAGTTTCTCTCTTCATCATTTCACTCCCTCATGGTTATGCAATTTATGATTTATGAATTTTCATGCTTGCTCTTTGCTTGGTTTCAAATGGACTACCGCAACACTGTTTCTAGTAAGAGAACTAAATGCCATAATCTTTCTCTTTTTTCCTGTGCAATAATGTTAACTTATTATAGAATCAATCTTTCTAAAACAATTTTAATAATTATTTAATTTTTTTTAAGTAGTCAAATTAATTTTGTTTAACTATGTTAGTATACCTTTTAGGTCTTCATTTGTTCTGCAACCTCTTATCACCAGACTGTTTCCATACAAATGAGGACAATATGGGACTCCCAAAAGCATCTCCAAATGCTGAATCGATAATTTCAATTGTAATAAGCATTCCTTGTTCTAAATTCAACAGCATTTTATGTTACTGTGCACATTTTCATGAAGAAGAGGTTGAAGCCTAGTGAACTTTTAAGTCTTTCTTGAGAAGAAGACACAACAAGGGTTACCTCTTTTTAATTTAAAACATTTATCCCTTAAATCTTTTCTAAACCCTGCCAGTTCTTATCATTAGTCTAACTGTGTGTACTTTCAGCACATTTGATGTACTTTAAAACACTAGCAGTAATAACCTCCAATAGGAAAATCTTTAAAACCTAATTATTTATTCCTGGCACTGCTGTTACTGATTTTTCTGTAAGACCTGTGACTCACAGGAAAAAATAATTTGAGTTTTAAATGTACTAGCAAAAGAGCATTTACCTTTAACAAGATGAAATACTGGATCCTGCTCTTGGGTCACAGCAACACCATATGCAGCACTATACGTTTGGGGCAGATGGAAACCTGCCCAATGGAAAAGGACCTGGGGGTGCTGGTGCCAGCAGCTGAATATGAGCCAGGCTGTGCCCAGGTGGCCAAGAAGGCCAATGGCATCCTGGCCTGGATCAGCAATAGTGTGGGCAGCAGGAGCAGGGCAGGGATTGTCCCCCTGTGCTGGGCACTGCTGAGGCCACACCTCGAGTGCTGTGTCCAGTTCTGGGCCCTCAGTGCAAGAAAGACACTGAGGTGCTGGAGTGAGTCCAGACAAGGGCAGTGGAGCTGGGAAAGGGTCTGGAGCACCAATGCTGTGATGAGCAGCTGAGGGAGCTGGGGGTGTTTAGCCTGAAGGAGGTTCAGGGGTGACCTTATCACTCTCCACAACTGCCTGAAAGGAGGCTGTAGCCAGGTGGGGATAGGTCTTTTCTCCAAAGTAACAAGCAATAGGACAAGAGGAAATGGCCTCAAGTTGTATCAGAGGAGTTTTAGATTGGATATTTGGAAATAATTTCTTAATGAAAAAGGGTTGTCAAACATTGGAGCAGGCTGCTCAGGGAAGTAGTTGAGTCACAATCAATGGAGGTAGTTAAAAGACATATAAATATGACACTTAGGGACATGGATTAGAGCAGAACTTGATAATGTTAAGTTTACAGTTTGACTTAATGATTTTAAAGGGCTTTTGCAACCACAATGATTATATATTTCTCTCTTCTTTAATAATATTTTGAAGCATAACTCTGGCAGCTCTGTCATGCTTTGTTCCTCACAGTAACAGCACTACATTAAGAGTCAATTCAGTTAGAACAGAAATAAACCAAGAGGAATATGTTCAAATAATAGCAAGGTATATTTTCCAGCTTCATTGGGGAATTGGTGAGGGAGATTATTTAAATTAAAGATTAATTGAAAAATACAGGGTCATAAAAATTTAATTTTCCTGTTGCATAGCCTAGGAGTTTGACTATGAATGCTCATATATTTGTAAGTTCTCCCTCACTGGTGATTCTCAATTGTACATCATTCATACATCTACAAAGACACACAGAGAAACAAAAAACCAAAAGCAAAATATTTTAGGCTTGGGTAGTGGTCAGCAAAAAAAAAAAAAAACTATCAGAAGTAGGTAGAAAAAAACCCTTGTAAAACTGAGAGTAAAGGAAACCTGATCCCTATAAAGTTCTACCTAACCCTATTTAAAAAATTCTTAAACACAGAAACATGGTTTTTTATCCTTCTCAAGTTTTCTTTCATTCTATTTCTTCAGCATTAATTGTTATAATTTCAGATATTATTCCAGATCTATATAAAAATAATCTATTTATAATCCAAGTATGTAAAATTTGGGGTTACAACAGTATATTGTGACAAATAATTAAGGATTATGTTTATATATTTAATTTCAAATTCCCATTGTTTGTTTGTTTGATCCAGGCTGTGCTCATTTTCCTTTTGTTATGCAAGTCTGAGTTCTCCAACAACTTTTAGGACATGAGGTAATCAAGTTCAAATGATAGGTCCTGGTCAAGGTCTCAGCAAATCTCATCAATTTGAATCACTGATTCACATAGCATTAATATTTTTAAATAGGTCTTTACAGCCACAAGGGAATTACTAGCTCAAGATAAATTCTGTGTTTCTAACTACTTTTAAATTTAGACTGATTTGTAAAAGCTATGAATTAATGTTTAAAGTGTTCTATCTTTACAGGATTCATGAGCAATGTTAGAGTTGTAGATTGGCTCGCTGGATTGCCCTGCCATGGAACCCAAGCTGGTAACACCCCTGAAGAGCCTGTTGACCTGTCAAAATTTCAGGAGTAGTTTTGACAGTTATCATGCCCTATACATGTTTTTGTGGTACTCTTGACACCTTTGCCAAACTTTCTGGAGAACAAGTCTTACGAGGAGCATCTGAGGGAGCTGGGGTTGTTTAACCTGGAGAAAAGGAAGCTCAGAGGAGATCTAATTGCTCTCTACATTTATCTGAAGGGAGAAGGATGCATAGAGGTGTTGATCTGTATTTTATCCAGGTAACAAGTGATAGGACAAGAGTAAAGGCCTTAAATTGTACCTAGGGAGGTTTAGATTGCATATTAGAAAAAATTTCTGCATTGAGAAGGTGGTGGAACAAGCTGATCAGGCAAGTGAGGGAATCATTGTCCCTGGAAGCATTCAAAAAATGTGTAGATGTAGTGCTTAGGTACATGGTTTAGCCTTAATGATTCTGTTATTCTCTTTCACTAGAAAATTACCTCATTGCACTCTGAGCAACACCATACAGTGTTTTTAGCAAAACTCATTCATGAGTTAGCACTAAATTCCCGATGTCATCCACAATAAGAAAGAAAAATGTTAATCAGTAATGCACCAATTGCTTTTCTTAGATGTTCATATAATTATATGAGTCCTCTAAGCTCTCCAAGTACTTCAGTAAACTTAAGATAATGAAATACTGTAGAAAAATAGACTTTAAAAGCAAGCATCACTTCAGAGGAAATAAAATGCTTTGGGGAAAAAATCAGATACTTGCACCTAAGGAGTCTCCTGCTGTGAAGATAGGACCACAGGAGTTGATAACTCTGTATAAAATCCCTTAATGCTAACTACATAATTTAGTAAGTATTCCAACATTAATGAACTGGAACAAAATGTCTTTTTATGGAATAATTATGTCAGACTACTGATATATCACAGGTTTCTTATAAATTCCCATGAAGTTCATGAAGAAATGATAGAAATTCACACTGAAAATTATAGTCGTGCTAAAACAATAACAAGAGACTGTATCAAATGCAAAACTCCCCTGGTGCTGAACATTTACTTTGTATCTGAGCACTATAGTTTATTTGGCTTGTCGAATCATTCTCTGCTGTGAGCCCCCCATAGAGAACTGTAGATCATTAGGAAAGCTAACATCACAAGAAGTTAACATCTATGTTTTCATTTTCAGTCTCAAGGTCTTGCAGTTTAAGTCTTGGGATGGGTACATTATGTCTGACTGAAAATATTTGGCTCTATGTAATCTGGTTTTCCTCATGTATGGGATAGTGAGCTTCCCACACATTCTCAGTGGTAAATTATTTCTAAATGAATGATCAGCAATTTTTTTACTTGCTACGTTTATGAAAAAAAAGAACAAGATTTGCAGTGAAAATTTATAATTTACAATGATTGACAGAAGGTAACAACAAAAGAGCTTTGGGATGAAAAAGCATCATGATGCATAGGAAACTTACACCTTAGCTCCAAAAGAAAGCAATGTCTGCACTACAGAAAACATACCATTTTGGTCAAATTAATGGGTGTATACAAATAAATCACAGAGCTTAATTTCTGCCCTGTGCATATTTTCTCTTAATGTTTAGTTCCCTCATGCAAAGAACTTCATGGCATCAAGAAGGAATCAGAATTCACCTCAGTTTTTGCCTGTAGCGCTGTAGTGTCTGTAGCACTTTCTATGTATTACGAGAAGTATTGGATTGGTGCTGCAGGGTAGGCATAGGTCACAACACATAGACACATTTTACCCAGTAACTTCTTTTTCCTCCATTTTTACATGGGATAATAAGTTTCTCATATGCTCTTGCTCACCCAATTACCCACCAAGTTGCTCAAAGCAGCAATGGGCTATCTCAGACTGTACTGTATCATCTTGTAGTCATATGATGCTGTTCAAATACTGCAATCCAACAAAAAAAGAAATTATTAAAAATGTTTTAGATCCAGACAAAACAACTAAGGCAGTATATCAGTATTTGTACTCTTAAACAAAAACTGGCCGGCAAGAACCTCTTCAACTCTAGTGAACTGCAGCTGGTGAAAGGGCTAGAAGGTATGTCCCGTGAGGAGCAGTTCAGGATTTGGAGTTTGTCTGTTTGGAGAGAAGGAAGCTGAGGGGTGACCTCTTGGCTCTCTGTAGCTTCCTGTGGAGAAGAGATAGAGAGGGAGGTGCTGCTCTTCTCTACCTGGTATCCAGCAATGGGACACATAGGAATGGTTCAAAGCTGAGGCAGGGGATGTTTAGACCAGATATTAGAAAGCATTTATTTACCAAGAGGGTGTTATAACCCAGGAATAAGCTTCCTAGAAAGGAGGCCAGTACCCCAGCCTGTCAGTGTTTAATAGGCATTTGGACAACAATACCAAGGGCATGCTGCTCTTAGCAACATGCTGTAGCTTTTGGTCAGCCCTGAAGTGGTCAGGCAATTGGACTGGATGATCATTGCAGGTCTCTTCCAATTTAACTATTCCTATTCTATTGTATTCTAATTCAGGGACCAGTTCTAAGATTCTGCCTTTGCTATTTAAGTCCATGTACCACCTTGACCTTTGTCAAAGGTAAGCTTATATTGCCAGAGAAAAAAAATTTTTTTTTTGAAAGTGAGTGAGTGTGTGAATGTTTTTTTGTGAAATGGGGAAGAGCAAATGCTTTTACTGATCAACAGGACATTTAGTTTTTTGAATAATAACCTTAGTTTAATGTCTTTCCTATACTGTGGCACACTGGAGCTGAGGCTACCCCAGAGCATAGCAGAGAGGGACAATCCCCTCCCTTGCCCAGCTGATGCTGTCCCTGATGTCCCCAAGACACCCTGGCTGCCAGGGCACTGCTGGTTCATGTTCAGCTTGCCGTGGCCCAGGACCCCAGAGCCCTTTCCATGGCACTGCTCTGAAGCCTTTCATTCCCCAGTTTGTCTGTACATCCAGGTCTGCCCCACCCCAGGTGCACATCTAAGCATTTACCCTTAAACTACATATGAATGAGACGGCCCTTAAACTTGGGCCCTCTTCTTTATATGAGCTATACCTTGTATGATTTCTCTTTGCTGTGCTACCACATTGCTACTGAATGTTGTGACAAGATTATGAAATGTATGATACAACCTACTGGGTAATAACATAATTTAGCAACCACAAATGAATCATTAGTAGCTGTTTAAAATCATAGTCCTCCACCTGGCTTCATATTCCTTTAGGGAGTAGTTCAATCCACACCTAATCCCAGTTAAGTCTTGAAGACATGGTAAGCGACTACTCACTTCTCCATGCAAAATTTGAGCATTGGGCTATTTTAACCTCTTCCTCTATACTTCATAACTACTCAAGTTATAACAAGAAATAGACACAGTCACTAAGTTTACTAGCCAGTGTTTGTACAGCTTTAGGACACTGCTAATATCTGAAGAATTCTTGAAAAACAAGATTTCAGATAGGTTTGATATGGATTCCATTGGCTAACTACACAATTTCAGCATTTTTCAGAATATAGCCCAGTAAAAAGGCAATGCATGTTTCAAAACTGGAGCAATAAAAATACCTGAACATTGACACTCAGTAGTTTTGGTCAATCTTTACAGCTCTTCTATGCATCTTTTAAAATATTCTGTCTTTCATCTTCCTTTTTCTGCTTCCTAAGATTTTACTAATTATCACTTTTATAATGCTGGATTTTTATCCTGAAGGTAACAATTGCAGCAAGTATTTACGTGCAAGTAGATGCATAAACTAAACCTTATATTTATATTTTCCTATCCCAAAAGGTTTATTTTAATTCTTGCAGGCAACATAAAGGTGAAAAGAAAACTCAAATGTGGAATATTTGGCACAACTTTTATAATGTATGTTTCTTCAAAATACTATTTCCAAGGTCATTAATAAAATGGTACTGAACTTCAGCTTCCTAATAAAATCTGTTTGAGCAGGTGCAGTGACAGATTGATTCAATTTTTTGTTTAGTATATCCTGCACAATTACTGTCAAACACAGTAAAACGAACCCACTACACTTACAATTTTAATTATTTTATTTATTCATCCACTAAATAATTAAAAATGTGATCAGATTTTCAATTAAAAATATGACTAGTCTGACTAAGGCATTACAAATAGCCACTTGATGAAGAATTAGAAAGTTAAAGGCCGTGATTATTTTTCTAACACAAGGAATGGCATAAATTAAAATAATATATCACACAGAAGGATTTTTATCTGTTTAAAATAATTAACAGTCTAGAAAGTGAAGCAATAAAAGAGAAAAAAAGGCCCAAATTGGTTTCATGATATGGTAAATAGAGACCTGTTTTTAATACTTCCACCAGCTAATACTAAAGTATGTGTTTTAGTATCTCTCCAAGAAAAAGAAATCTTTTAGAACCGGTGTGTCAAGTAACATTAGACAGCAATTTGCTCATAAAGCATGAATGGAGTGCTTTGGTCAAGAATTGTTCTGATTTTTTTTCATTCTCACAAGACATTCATCTGCCAGCCCAAGAGCAGAAGGCCTGCTGGTCTGTCTGAAGGCCAGGGGAAGTCACGCTTGAATACCTGCAAATGAGGTCTAAAGACACCCATCAACACCCACCCCCACTCACAAGTTTAAGCCAAGCTGATGCTCAAATTTCTGTCATGCTCAGAGTAATGCATTAAAAAGGAACAGCAGACAGTTGCCACAAAGCACTGACTGGGGACTAAGGTAGAAAGATTACCTATTTTCATTTCCACTGAGTATAGATTTTCTTTGTCAAATGCTAGCAAAATACAAAGCAAGGTGTATGTCTTTGGTTCTATACAGCAGGAACTGAAAAGAACTGTTTTGTGTCTTCACAGTAAATGCCTCCCATTTTTTGGCTGCTCTGCCAAGTCAGCAGATATTTCTGCCAGTTCATTTTCTAAGTATGTCTTTCTAATCCTTGTTTCTTTTCAACACACCAATAATGAATGGTAAATACTTGAAGCAAAGCCCATTGTTCCTTGTGCAGGCAACCCAGAATGGAGGGGGATAAAATAATGTGAATGAAATTCTTATCAGGATGCCCTCAGACTCCACTGTTGCGAAGAGATGTTTTCCCTCTGTACACAAAGATCATGTACTCTACCCTCCCAAAAAATAGTACCAGCCACAAAATAACACATCTGAGCATACATACTTACATGCTGCTGAATTCACACTGTTTTGAAGATTTATTTTAATTGCTCCCCTTGTCACAACCTAATGTTACAAAAGTGTATTTAATGCCCTTTACCTTCCTATACTTCATGTGTTTAAGAGGATACAACACTGAAATTTCTTTCTTTTCAAATATAGAAGCTAGAAAGACAATAACTTTAAATTAAGCCATTGTCTTTAAAAAAATCAAAAACCAACAATAAAGCACAACACTTAAAAAAAAAGTAAATGGTTTTACAGTATAAAAAGTGCATAGCTGTACAAGAATAAAATACACTCATCTAACTCAAAAACTGCAGAAGCAATATTTACAGAACTGAGCCTTTGTTCTAGACTAGCTTTTGGACCAGTATACTTAGGATTGTGCATATAATCAAGGGTAGACCAAAATACCAGATAAAGCACTATGAAGAACGGTGTACAAAGCAGTTGAAATGTGGAGTTCCACCATATGGCATCAAATCCTGAAAGAACTAAGGGCAGTCCAAGAAAACTGGACTCTCAGCGTAACAGAACCAAGTAGAAACAAAATTACTTTAATGGATAAATTGTGTCCAAGATAGCAGTGAAATTTTAGGTAGGCAAAATAAACCATTAATTCAAGTGAAGCAAAATTCTATTGAAAGATAACGTATTTAAGTTAGAGGGACAAATTAATCTCTAGAATTATCCCCCGAAATAAAATGAGCAAAGCAAAATCTCATTTTATTCTGTCGTTTCAAAAAGAGAATCAATATCAGCTGAAGCTCCCCAAGAGCTGTCAGCTGGTCAGAGAATGGTGCTAACTATGCCATTGTTGTATATTTATTTCCCATATTGGCCATTTACTTTAAAGCTGAATTGATGACTCTTGTGACTCCTTCCAATTCAGAATATTCTGTAACTCCTGTCTGCTACTATATAAAGCACATGACAAAATCAATAAATTTATTATCTCTTTCCAAATCATATCCATGTAGGAAGAACTCTCTTCAAAATGGTCACCCCTCCCCAATTCCTGATGGATGGAAAAGGCAGAAACACTTCACATTCCCCAATATTCATATCAATGCTTTAGACTTGGGGGTCTCTTTCTTTTCCATCCTTCCCCTGTTAAAATACATCCAAAGAAGTCATAACTTCTGCTTCTTCAGAGAACATGCCCGGTTCCAGCAGGAGGGCCCACAATATGTATTTTTGCCATATTCCCATGGCTATGAAAATAGTTGAATTTGGCTTCTGTACCCTCTTGAAATGAGTGAATATTAGAAATGGGTGCAATTGAGATTCCAATCCACCTAATACAGTTTTATTATATGAATTTGCTTTTATTTTACTTACTACAGAAAATGGGGTGGGGGGGCGATTTTGGGAAGGATATTTTTCATTTGACTTTTAGAATTCATTTTTTTTTTGTCTCTATGAAACAGTGTGGTATGAGATCACCACTGACCCTCAAAAATATGCACTAATGCAGCACTGTAAGGTAACAAGCTGTGGAAGATACTCTTCGTATTTCTTATGATGCAGAGGGGAAATTGGACCTCCAGTTTGTAGAACTGGAAGAAAGCATCTAATCAAAGTTATCACTCCTCCCCTATCATCCACTCCTCCTGCAAAAATCCTCAGTTATAATATCTTGTCTTCATTCCAAGGCTGTGAAATGCATTCTGTTGGAATCATAGCTAGCAAATTTTCTTTAGCAACATCAATGCTAAGTAATTCAATCAAGTTTATGTTGTATTTGTATATGTATGTGTGTGTGTGTGTGTGTGTGTGTGTGTGTGTGTGTGTGTATGTAACAATTCCAGTGGGAATAGCATCTGGGCATAATGGTACTTGAATGTAGAATTTAGAATTTAGCCCATAACAATTTCTGTCATTGAACCAGCTTCTGTACAGGAAATTCCTAGCAAAACATTCAGTTTTTATGTGATGAGCTCTGGTCTCCTGTCTCTAGGCCAGCCAAAACTAACCTGTTCAATTGATGAATCATCAGCCTATGATTTTATAAAACATTTCATGTTCATAAAATTGTATTATGGAAAGATCACAGATCAATATACATGAACAACTTGTGCATACTTCATCTGTTTGATATACTTATTATAATAAATGAGACAATCTGATTTGTAATGCTTATTATTAACACTTAGCTTTTCATTCATGCTCCAACCAATTTATGTTCTATTTGAAGTTGTCTTTAACTTTTATATTCCTTTTTCCCTTCCCAACCTGTATAACCCACATAAAATAATTATATATTTTCCTGTTATTGTTATGTTTCAATTTCATACTTGAATATAATAATATTCAGAATCCCAACATTGTGTGGATCACTGTCTATCATCAGAAATGGCAGACATGAGGAACAAAGGAGCAAAAATTGCAACTATGCTCCTAAAAGAGAGCATAGTTTGTACATACATGTACACTTTCTTTTTGCACAATTATCTGACCAAAATCAGGCTAAACATGAAGAATAATTTAGCTTCCCTAAAATTAACATAAAGTCCCTAAGTTCCCTGATGCAACCCAAATGATGTGTGGCAAAGACTTCTGGAATTTGTTGAGAGATTTAGTGGAGTAGAAGCATGTATTTATGAACAACTTCAACATGCAGATTTTCTTCTAGCCTGTGTTAAAAAAAAGTACTTAGAAAAATGAAAACTAAGATCATAGTAATGTTTTTAAGTACTGAAAATATTTCATTTCTAGTACCAAACATTCTCAATGTTAAATGAATCTTGCCTAATAGATTGATTTCTGTAACAGCCAAAGTTAACAGAGAACTCAAAATTAACCAACTCTTTTCCTTGCATGGAACATTAGATTGATGCAAATGAACACTGTTTCAGAATTAACTCTCTTATCAAGAATTTAGATATTTAGATAGTAAATTTATGAAAATCTGAAGACTACTTCAGTTAAACTATAGAATATACATTGGTGGCAAAGTTGTCAATGACAATGAGGGCTTTTTCAAATACAATGATAACAAAAGGAAAACAAAGGATAATGTGCACCTGTTACTAAATGAGTGGGGAGGAACCCTGGTAACAGAGGACACAGAGAATTCAGAGTTAGTTACTGAATGTCTTCTTTTCATCAGTCTTCACTGGCAATACCAGCCCTGACTTGCATCTCTTTGACTCACAAATCCCAAATAAAGGAATGTTGGAAGGAAGGCTTTCCCTTGGTCAAGAAGGATGGATCCTGAGAACACCTGGGCAAACTTGGGACTGTGAAGTCCATGGGCCCTGACAGGATGAATCCATGAGTGCTGAGAGAGCTGGTCCACACCACAGCAAGGCCAGTGATTATATCACCTTTGGAAGCTTGTGGAGATCAGGAGAGGTTCCTGAGGCCTGGAAGAAAGCATTATCACCCCAAAAGAACAAGAAGGAGGACAGAGGGGCCTGATTTCAGTCAGCCTCGCTTCAGTCCCTGGACGTTCCTGTGGATGGCAAGGTATCAGGAGTAGTCAGCATGGATTCACTACAGATAAATCATGCTTGGCCAACCTGATTTATGACACAACTACCTGGATGGAGGAGGGGAGAGCAGGGAACCTCCACTTCAGCAAGGCTGTTGACACTGTCTCTCATAACATCCTTGTAGGAGAGCTCAAGAGGTGTGGACTGGATGAGTGGACAGTGAGGTGGATTGAGAACTGGCTGAATGGCAGAACCCAGAGAGTTGTAACCACTGGCACAGGGTCTGGTTGGAGGCCTGTCACTGTGGCATCCCTCAGGGCTCAGGACTGGGCCCAGTATTGTTTAACTTATTTACCAGTGACTTGGGTGAAGGGACAGATGCCTCCTCAGCGAGTTTGCTGAGGATGCAGAGCTGGGAACAGTGGCTGATATCCCAGAGGCCTGTGCAGCCCCTCAGAAGGACCTCAACAGCTTGGAGAGATGGGCAGAGAAGCATCTGAAATTCAACAGAGGCAAATGGAGAGTCCTGCACATGGGGAGAAACAACCCCAGGCACCAGCACAGCCTCGGACTGACCTGCTGGGGAGCAGCTCTGAGGAGAAGGAC
>VWYE01012087.1:388259-438656 GCA_013398995.1 Alaudala cheleensis | reverse complement strand
ATGACACAACTACCTGGATGGAGGAGGGGAGAGCAGGGAACCTCCACTTCAGCAAGGCTGTTGACACTGTCTCTCATAACATCCTTGTAGGAGAGCTCAAGAGGTGTGGACTGGATGAGTGGACAGTGAGGTGGATTGAGAACTGGCTGAATGGCAGAACCCAGAGAGTTGTAACCACTGGCACAGGGTCTGGTTGGAGGCCTGTCACTGTGGCATCCCTCAGGGCTCAGGACTGGGCCCAGTATTGTTTAACTTATTTACCAGTGACTTGGGTGAAGGGACAGATGCCTCCTCAGCGAGTTTGCTGAGGATGCAGAGCTGGGAACAGTGGCTGATATCCCAGAGGCCTGTGCAGCCCCTCAGAAGGACCTCAACAGCTTGGAGAGATGGGCAGAGAAGCATCTGAAATTCAACAGAGGCAAATGGAGAGTCCTGCACATGGGGAGAAACAACCCCAGGCACCAGCACAGCCTCGGACTGACCTGCTGGGGAGCAGCTCTGAGGAGAAGGACCTGGGGGTCCTGGTGGTCAACAAGCTGTCCATGAGCCAGCAGTCTGTTCTGGTGGCCAAGAAGGCCAATGGTGTCCTGGAAGCATTAGGAAGAGCATTGCCAGCAGGTGGAGGGAAGGGATCCTGTCCCCTACTCAGTCCTGGTGAGGCCTCACCTGGAGTGCTGTGTCTAGTCTGGGCTCCTCAGGACAAGAGACGTGGAGGCCCTGGTGCAAATCCAGTGAAGGACAACAGAGATGATGAGGGCACTTCAGCATCTCTCTTGTAGGGAAAGGCTGGGAGAGCTTGGCCTGTTCTACCTAAGGAAGAGCCTGAGAGGGGATGTGATCAATGCCCATAAGTATCTGCAGGGAGGGTGTCAAGAGGATGGACCAGGTCCTTGGTGGAGCAATAGGAGAAGAAGCAGAAACTGACACACTGAATGTGAGGAAGAACTTCTTTACTGTGCAGATGACTAGGCACTGGAACAGATTGCCCAGAGAGGTTGTGGAGTCACCTCTGCTGGAGTCACTCAAGAACCACGTAGATGCCATCCTGTGTCATGTGCTCTAGGATGGCCCTGCTTGACCATGACATTGGCCACGATGACCTACTGTGGTACCCTCCAACCTTACCCATGCAGGGATTCTGTGATGTAGATTAATTCCTTACTCTGGACATGTCTATTTCAGCATAGCAGCACCACTGTATAAAAAAAAATTAAATCAAAAACAATAAAATAACTTTCTACTGATAGGAATACATCAAAGACCATCAAAAATCCCAGACCATTTATCCCTGAGAATCTCACAAAACTTACATTTTTATTCTTTCCCTTCAAAATTAAACACTTCAGTGTATTTTATTACCTGATTTACATAAAGAAATTGCTTCAAAATAGATTAGTTCATGTTTATCAAATAAATGAGATGTCTATTTTGGGTTTTTTAACTGGCAAATTAATTTTTAAGGAAAACATAATTTTATCACACCAATCAGTGTGTCATTTGAGTAGGTGCATTGAGACCAGGATTCACGCCACACCTGCAGACACAGAAAGCAGTCAACAGTCTGCAAATCATTAATCTAACTAGCAACACATTGATACTCACAATGTACACTTTCTTTTTGCACAATTATCTGACCAAAATCAGGCTAAACATGAAGAATAATTTAGCTTCCCTAAAATTAACATAAAGTCCCTAAGTTCCCTGATGCAACCCAAACAATTTAGGCAGTGAAAAGTACTCTAACTAGTAAGGGATAAAAATATGTTTGTGTTCTCATATATTTAATACATACTTGGTCCACTAAAAATATCCCTCATTGAAAAATTTCTTCTTATCCAATATGAACTACTTGAAAATTGTTTTGTGGTATTTTTAAAGACATTTAATATGTTTTGATTACACATTTACAATTAACTCAGATGAAAGATTTTTCATGTTTAGCAAAAGAGACCAAATTTGGTGTCTTGCTGTCTGAGAACATGACAAAACAAAGATCACAAAAATACTTAATAATAAAATTTTAAACACAATGCACAACACAAAGGTTCATTCCACTAATGTATTTCAAAAGTCCTGTCATCATTTCCCCACATTAATTAATGAAAACCTATCAATTAAAAATCACCCCAATTGTCTATTTCATATAGTCTTTATATATATATATATATATATATAAAGACTTTATATTGTTTTTATATAGTCATAGTCATATAAACTTTATAGAAAGCTAATACCACAAAAGCTTTAGCATTGTTGGTTAGAATCAAAAGGATTCCCTGAGAAGCTTCTCTTTTCAGATAGCAAAATTCACATATATCTGAAACAGAAAGGGGAAAAAAAGGCAAAATCTGAAATGATGAAATGAACTCCTTCCTTGAGAAATTCTACAGCAGAACATTTCCATTTGCTCAGCCTTCCTTCAATTGCAGAATATGTTGAGTTTATGTTGTCACTTTTAAGGTTCAGGCTAAAGCAGGCAGTCAGTGTAGTGACAAATTGGATGACAGAGCTGGCTACATATCTTACAAATTTAAAAAACACTTGGACAGGTATCCAAAGAAGAAATAGCTGCCAGCAGTTAAAGCTATTATTTCTCTTTACATCCTGTTTGCTGAGGTTGCTACTCATAACTTGACATATCAGCAGCAGGGAATTTGTGCTGGCACACAAGTTGCTTCAATGCAGAAAATTCAGCGTTTAAGCCATGGTTCTTTATAAACTGATGGTCCTTAGAATTAATAATTTAAGTTTTATAAAATTAATCCTTGTGCTGGGCATAAAGCTTGTCTTACAGAGATCTGCCAAGGGCTCCAGAGGTGATAGGAGCAAATAGGTGAACACAGCTGGAATATTTTAATGGAGTTAAGGCATGCTCTTCTGAAAAGGCGGCATGACAAACAGCACAGCTGAAGTGCTTCTACACCAATGGGTACAGATGGACAACGAGGAGGAGAAGCATGAAGCCACTATGCTCCTAAAAGAATATGAACTAGTTTTTATCTCTGAAAGCTGGTGGGGTGAGTCCCATGACGAGTGTGGCTATCGATGGCTACAGGCTGTTCAGAAGGGACAGGCAAGGCTCTCTGAGCATTGCCCTCTACATAAGAAATGAATGGATTGTGAAAGGCTCTGAAGAACAGCCACAAACTGGTCAAAACTTCATGGGTGAGAATCAGAGAGTGAGGTAACAAAGGGAACCTTGTGGATGGTGGCTGTTGGAGGCTGCCTGATCAAGGGGAGCCTGTTGACAACAGCACCTTCTTGCTCCAGCCACTTGAACTCATCCTGCTGAGGCACTTCCACCCCCAACATCTGCTGGAAAAGAAGCACAGTGAGCTGTAGGCAATCCAGGGGACTGCTGGAATGCACAGAGCATAACTTCCTAAGCCAGGTAATGGACAGCCCTGACAGAGGGGGTTCTGTTACTGGACCTGGTGATCACCAGTGCAAGTGAGCTGATGGGTGACATCAAGGATGGAGGCAGCCAGGGCTGCAGTGAACAGCCCTGGTGGAGTCTGCAGTCCTGAGGAATACGGGAAAGGTGAAGAGTCAGGGCTCTGAATTTTAGGAAAACAAACTCCAGCTGCTCAAGTAATTAGCCAGTAAGACAACGTGGGAAACTGCGTCAGGGACAAGGGAGCAAAACTAAGCTGACAGATCTTACAAGACATTTTCCAAAAAGCACAGCAGCTCTTGAATCACAGCAAGAAATCAGGAAAGGAAGGGAAGAAACTGGCATGGATGAGTCAGGACCTGCTGGTTAAACCGAGGGGCAAGAACTCACAAGACAGGACAGCTAACCTGGGAAGGGTACAGGAATGCTGCCTAGTTGTGCAGGGATGAGGTCAGCAAGACCAAGGCACAGCTGAGGCTGAGCTTGACAAGGAACAAGAGAACAAGGAAGGTTTCTACAAGTATGTCAGCTAGAAAAGGCAGGTCAAAAAACTACACCCTTCTGATGAACATGGCTGACAAATTGGTAAAAATAAAAAATGAGAAAGCTGAGGTACTGACAATATCTCTCCCGACACCTCTTAAGTGGATGTACCTCAAGGTGGGAATGGGGGAGTCAAAGTCTCTCCCACTGTAAGTAAAGATCAGGTTTCATGACCACACGTGGAACCTAAATGTACACAAGTATTTAGGGCCTGATGAGATGCATCATGGAGTCCTTGGGAAAATGTCTGATGTAGCTTCCAAGCCCTTCACTATGATATTTGTGAAATTGTGGCAGTCAGGTGAAGTCCCCAGGTGACTGGAAGAAGGGAAACATCTCACCCATCTTTAAAAAGAGTGAAAGGAATGCCCTGGGAATTACTGCCCTGTCAGCCTCCTCTCTGCCTGGGAAGATCATGGAAGAGATTCCTCTAGAAGCTGTGCTAAGGAGGACAAGGAGGTGATTTGAGACAGCCAGGATGGCTTCACCAAGGGAAAGTCCTGCCTGGCCAACCCAGTGGCCTTCTATGATGAACTGACCAAANCTTGCTCCAGCCACTTGAACTCATCCTGCTGAGGCACTTCCACCCCCAACATCTGCTGGAAAAGAAGCACAGTGAGCTGTAGGCAATCCAGGGGACTGCTGGAATGCACAGAGCATAACTTCCTAAGCCAGGTAATGGACAGCCCTGACAGAGGGGGTTCTGTTACTGGACCTGGTGATCACCAGTGCAAGTGAGCTGATGGGTGACATCAAGGATGGAGGCAGCCAGGGCTGCAGTGAACAGCCCTGGTGGAGTCTGCAGTCCTGAGGAATACGGGAAAGGTGAAGAGTCAGGGCTCTGAATTTTAGGAAAACAAACTCCAGCTGCTCAAGTAATTAGCCAGTAAGACAACGTGGGAAACTGCGTCAGGGACAAGGGAGCAAAACTAAGCTGACAGATCTTACAAGACATTTTCCAAAAAGCACAGCAGCTCTTGAATCACAGCAAGAAATCAGGAAAGGAAGGGAAGAAACTGGCATGGATGAGTCAGGACCTGCTGGTTAAACCGAGGGGCAAGAACTCACAAGACAGGACAGCTAACCTGGGAAGGGTACAGGAATGCTGCCTAGTTGTGCAGGGATGAGGTCAGCAAGACCAAGGCACAGCTGAGGCTGAGCTTGACAAGGAACAAGAGAACAAGGAAGGTTTCTACAAGTATGTCAGCTAGAAAAGGCAGGTCAAAAAACTACACCCTTCTGATGAACATGGCTGACAAATTGGTAAAAATAAAAAATGAGAAAGCTGAGGTACTGACAATATCTCTCCCGACACCTCTTAAGTGGATGTACCTCAAGGTGGGAATGGGGGAGTCAAAGTCTCTCCCACTGTAAGTAAAGATCAGGTTTCATGACCACACGTGGAACCTAAATGTACACAAGTATTTAGGGCCTGATGAGATGCATCATGGAGTCCTTGGGAAAATGTCTGATGTAGCTTCCAAGCCCTTCACTATGATATTTGTGAAATTGTGGCAGTCAGGTGAAGTCCCCAGGTGACTGGAAGAAGGGAAACATCTCACCCATCTTTAAAAAGAGTGAAAGGAATGCCCTGGGAATTACTGCCCTGTCAGCCTCCTCTCTGCCTGGGAAGATCATGGAAGAGATTCCTCTAGAAGCTGTGCTAAGGAGGACAAGGAGGTGATTTGAGACAGCCAGGATGGCTTCACCAAGGGAAAGTCCTGCCTGGCCAACCCAGTGGCCTTCTATGATGAACTGACCAAATCAGTGGACAAGGGAAGGGTTACTAATGTCATTTACCTGGACACAGTCTTCCCTAACACGCTTTTCTCTAAATAGGAGAGAAAAGGATTTCATTAGTGGGTGCAGTAACATCCTGTGACTAGGAATATGTTGTCAAGTGGCCTAGTAGAAATAAGTTTGGGCAAAAAAAAGCAGAGGGAGAAAACAGTAACAAGATTTTCATGAAACAAATTTCCTTAGAATAGATTCTATTTTTCAAGTCATTCAGTGAACAAAATCTGACACTGAGTAATTGTGGAGATATATTGGATCAATGTTAAGTACAGATGTGATTCACAAGCAACATTAGTATTTGTAACCTGAACTGTGGTTAGAGAGACTACATAACACAATAAATTCCTTTTCAGAAATGTTAAAAATTTAATACCCTTAAAGATGTTAGCTTTATTTACTGCACATAAATATCCTAAGTATCTGTGGTTTCTTACTAACGCAGACATGGAGATCTGAAATTGACTATGTTCTTTGAGAACACAGAATGAATCCTTTATAATACAGGATAAGTTGTCTCATTCTCTACTGAAACAAGAACTCTAAAATGTAGGCAAACATTATTTTTCTTATAATTTTAATTTCCTCCATGAAGGGCTTGAAATAAATGAAAAATTAATTTGTACAGTGTGATAAGGCAATCCAAGTGTAAGATTCCAGTCAGGCCTTGCAGACCAGATGGCTTTTAATTTTCTGGCAATGATGTTGATTGGAAGCCAGGATGTAAACTTCTTATTTTAATCAACTTTAGGCAATGGAGGGTTTTTTCTAATCACAGGAGCAGCTGCACACTGGAAGTATCTCAGTATTGATATTACCTTGTACAGTACCTATTAGCCAGGACAAGTACAACTATAAACAATAATCTTAAGTAAAGTTTTAGACAACTGGTCACTACTTTAAAGAGTCCAAAACTGAAAATATTGAGCTTAATGAATGTGTTATTCTTAATTCTCTATTTCTGCAACAGAATTACTAAAAAACACTAAAAAACATTTACATTGATTCAGCATAAAATTAAAAGAATAACTAAAATCTCAGGTCCCTCCTATAAAGCAAGTAGGTAAAAACTTAATAAGGTTCTCATTTTGCCATACTTTTAACAGAGGATATACATAGAATGTTACTTGTGTTAGCAAGTTAACGATTTGTTTACTCTTTTCAAACAAAATAAAAAAAGTAGAGGGTTTATCTTGAAGTAAAAATATTATAGTATCAAATTAGGAACTATTTATAGAATAAGAAAAACTAGGAGTGTGTTTTGAAAGTTGGAAACAGGTTTTTACATTTATCTAAACAGGCATAATTCCAGAGGATATTAATTGAAAGAAAGAAATAAATTGAAATTATTTTAACTTTGCTTACCTATTTTTTTTATCCTAGGAAGCCTGGAAAACCAGAAGGATTCTAGATTGCCTAACTGGATTCTCTCCTTTGGCAAATTTTGCACATTACTATGATAATTAATGTAATATGGACAGATATTTCTCATGCTTGCAAAAATGATTACTATTATTGGAAGATGTACTTAGTTTATCCTCATGATATTTTGTCACAGGCCAAAGATTTTGGTTTTTTCCCTTCTGGTTTACTATTTCATATTTTTGTTACAATAGTACAAAGAACTCCCCATTGCTAACAGCTCTAAAGTAAACCCTGAATATCTCAACATACAGAAGACAGTGTTTTTGTAAGCATTAGCAAATATATTCCATATTTGCTTCACACTTAGCATTTTTAATGCACATTATCTTATTAAAAACCTGATGCATTGATGAGGTATTTGTATTTCTTGTAATAGACCAAACAAATACCAGGCTGCAAGAAGAGAATGAAGGGAAGTGACTATTTTTCTCTTCCTTCCTTTTCATGGACCTGGATATGAAATAGGCTGGATCCAGATTAAGCCTAGCCAGTGCAAGAGGAATAAGGACAAAATGGAGAGTCTAAGCAGAGGAAGGGCCACTGGTGTGGTCAGGAGCTGGAGCAAATGGCATTCAAAGTGGGGGCTGAGGTAGGTGGGCTGGTTTGGTCTGGAGAAGAGAAGACTCAGACATGGGGAAAACTCACTCCAGACTTCCACAATCTTGAGAGTGACTGAGAGAAGAGGTAAACTATTTCTTCCCAGGCATGCCCAGTGAAAGCTCAGAAGGCATCACTAATAAATTGCACCAGACGATAACTTTTTGGGCAAGAGGGAGAAACTTCCCAGGAGGATATCCACCACTTGTTAGAGCTATGCTTGGGGGTTAGGGGATTTTTAGAGTTTTGAAAACATTGGGAAATCCAGAAAGCTTCTGATTTCATCTTCAAATAACTCATTATTTTTTATCAATGCACTGCAAGTCCTCCTCCAAACCATGTCTTTGAAAGACAAGCCTACTCTGAAGCTTTGATTTTAAAAGTGTTCCATATTTGATTTCTTAGTCTTAAAGCTCTACTTGTTTTCTCCCAGTGTAGGTAGAAAAACCTGAGATCAATGACCTGAATGATCAGAAAAAAATTTATCAGCTTATGGATATGAACCCTGTGGGACACTTCCATCATTATTTAATGCTATTCCTGAGATATTTTCTTTTTGAGCTATTTTAAACTAAAAAGTTTCAGAGAAGTTTTTCTGTAATAAGCAATTACCTTTAGAAGAGAATTACATATTATAATTCTAGAAAAGAACATTTATGATTAACTACTGAACTGGTAGTTACCATTTCTTTCATGTCACTGAATAGTGCAAGAGTCAAGATCATTAAATTAAACATTAGACCTTTTTGCTAAGATTCTGGTATTATCACAGATATCAGTTACTTATAACTCTTTACCAGACTAATGAAAAATAATGTAAATAGCACACTGTAGCAGCTAATCTGTGTCTATCACATCTCTTTGAATCAGCTATTATTCAGATGTACTGAACTGAAGTCTGTCTGGCAATCATTTTTGACGCTTTCAGTGTTACAGACAAGAGGTAATATCGTGTCCACATGCTTCACATTAAAACATTTACTACTTTTATAGGTCTCTGTTCCATGACATATTAACTATCTAATTGCCATTTTCCTTTCCCCATTTAATATTTTTCTGACACTCTCCTACATTCCTTATTATCAGAAAATCAGATACATGGCAAACAGGATATTAAAATTTTATTCCAATTATTGATTAGAATAATTTTATTTGTGACTAGATCCTTCATTTATGGATTGTCTTTACTTTAATTGTTTACAATTCACTTCATATTGCCCTTCTTCACTGTCAGATTTTTAAAAAATAACTTGAATACAGGTATTTGTTAACAAAACTGCACTAAATGTTCATAAGACAACTAACTGGTGACTAGATTATGTCAAATTTCCTTCTGTTTTGTTAAAAAGTCAGGTCTACTGTGGTGCAACATTCATCATGATTAGAATATTATTCTAGCCAAGGGACAACATCAAAGATATTGACTGAAACTTGCAAATTCATGTCTGTGATAATAGAATTATATTCTTATGTGTTTACACAATTTTTATAGGTTAATAGGAACAGTTTAAAAAAGTAATATGTTTTGAAGACTTTTTTCCTATGTTAAGATTTTATTTATCACCTCCAGCGTTCTTTCTGCTGGTTTGTAGCTCAGATCAATTGCATTTCTTTTTTTAAATGCGACATTACAAAATATTTGGACTGCAGAATAATTCATATAATCTATAAGAACATGCATTAACATGAATTTTTTTTAGTAGTATTATAAGGAGGAGTACTTTTATTTTATAGAATTTTCTCACAGTGGATAACTCAAGAAAAAAGGTATTACCCAATCATCCTTTCAAAATGGTGACATAGTCTGTGCACTGGAAAGAATACCAAATTAATTGAGGTGTACTTGACTAGAGAGGTTTTCTAGCAGTTAAAGTAGAGAAGGTAAGAAAGATAAATTTTTAAAGAACTTCATTGTGAGAAGGTATTCTTGCCCCTCTGGAAAACCTGTGTGAATATATATCACACAGATGCTCACGTACACAAGAGCTGGACCACTGAAAAGTATTGAAATAACCAATGGTGAATCACATTGCCAGGATTAAAGTGTCTCAGGTGGATCTGGATCGGCTACATAACACTGAATTATTTTTATGTTGGTGAGCCCATGATACTTCGGGCCATCAGGGAAGAGATGCAGCCTGTATGTGGGCTCATGGCTGAGAGGTGAACTTAGCCATGGACAGTATTGCACGGGGTACTCATGAATGCAAAACACATGCTGCAGTTAAGCAAGTCAAGCAGTTAAAGCCCCTCTTGTATGGAGAGGGATGGCTGAAATGTAAATATGGGGATGCCTTGCAACATCCATCCAGCAAAATCAAACAATGCAATGGACTGTTAAAAACTACAGTTGAGAGCAGTGGTAGGTGGGATCTTCAGATGCTGAGATATGCATTGAGTAAAAGCTGCTGGGCTAGTCTGCTCTTGGGGACTAGCTCAGGGCCAGCTCACTGACCCTGCCCAATCAAACTATCATATACCATAGTAAGAGACAAAGTTTCCATAGTGCACTTTGAAAATATTCTGAGAAAGCCACTCTGGATTATTCCTGACTCAGGCAGAGGTAAAACCATTTGTGGAACTGCTTTTATTCAAGGATACGGATGGACCTCATGGTTAATGTAGAAGGATGAGGAAATCCATTGGGTATCCCAAAGGGATTTTATTTTGGATGAGAATAGCAAACTAATTATATTGTATTCTGCTAATTATGATAAAATACTACATATTATTGTGTTGGCATTAACACACAAATGGGACAGGACTACTGGGATATGTTCCTTGAGCGTTATTGCAGCATCAGTCTCATTACAAGGTTTGAGACAACTGAGAGATGGGAACAGCCCATGTCTCCAACAGCAGACAAAGACCTCTTTGTTATGGGGCATTTTAAAAGTTTTCCAGCCAATGGCATATTGCTAAAGCTTACAGACAATTGTTCTAGCCAATCACTGAAAGCACACATTTGAAACAGTGCTTGCTTGCATGCTTTCTATTAACAACACAATATTCCATTATTTAGCTTAAAACCTTCTACTTCTACTATCTTGCTAAGCATATTTTTCTGCAATCTTAAGGTCTATCTTAGCCAAGCCTACAAACTCAAACTATTGTTTCGTGTCTTTGCTTGTTTTATTTTTGTATCTTCTTTGCTTTCATACTTTGCAGCTGTAGCTAGCTCTAAGTTCTCTGCTCATTCTGTTTCTGAGGCCTGCTTTCACAGCTCCTGAAAGCTCTCTTACCTTTACTATTTCCCACATATTATCACTTCTCTTGCAGCTACAAGCATCCTTTTCTGCCACTTCAGATGCAGGGATCTGAGCTCACCTCACTTTTGGCCAACATATCAAGAGTATTACTGAAAAAATAATCCAGATAAATAAGGAACTTTGGTGAAACTAGACTAGCACAGTGGTGATGGAACCAGAACTGGCTTCTTCATGCAATATTCTAGCACTGTACACAACCTTTCCTGAAGGCCTACTAAGGCAGACCCCAAAAAGCCACTCAATGGAAGGAACTCAATGGACATTGTATAGGGCTGACCCATACAGAGTGCATTTTCTCTGTAGTAGCTGGTACTACTACTGTGTTTTGGGATTAATAGGAGAATAGTGTTGATAATGCACTGATCTTTTATTTGCTGCTAATTAATTCTTACCCTAAATCAAGAATGTTTCAGTGTTCTGTGCTCTGCCTGTGAGCAGGTAGACAAGAAGCTGGGTGGCAGCATGGCCAAGGAAGCTGACCTGAACTGGACAAAGAGATATTCTATATACCATACATCATATCTAGTATATTAACTGGGGGGACTTGGCCAGCAGGACCCAATCACTGCTGGGGGTTGGCTGGGAATCAGTCAGAAGGTGATAGACCTTGTGTTGTCTATGACTTGTTTATCTGGTGCTTTATTCCTCTCTCTTTGCTATCTCCCTTTTCATTGCTGCTAGTAGTACATATTAGTTTATTTCAATTACTAATCTGTTCTTTCATCAACCTAGAGGTCATATTTTTCTGATTCTCCTTCCCTCCTCCCCATGGTACTGGAGTATGGTGAGAAGTGAGGTAAGATCTGTGTGGCACTTAGTCGTCAGCCAGAGTTAAAACATGAGGTCAGTCATAAACACACTATCTCATACAGGCCTGACCAGTAACAAAAAATTTTCCAGTGAGATATTTCAAATAGGTTTGTAAAAACTACCCATTAATACTCCTATTGTTGCCTAACTGAAGAACAGAAAACAAATTGTTTAAAAATTATATTTTTCAGATGGTTTTGAAATGTTTGGGGTTTTGTTGCAATATTAAAAAGGAAAGTGAAAAAAATTCAAAATTTCTTTAGGTTTCCAAACATTTTTTTCATGCTATCCCCATTTAAATTCTCACATAAAGGAAGCAGCAGAAGAATTAGCAATCCACTAAAGCACTCAGTATCAGTGAAGTATGCAGTGGTGTATTCACTCTTTATGGATGCTGCAGAAGCTACTAAAAGCACCAGTAAAAAAGGAACATTTCTGAACCCTTCTGGTACTTTATTTTTCTTTGCTGAACTAAGAGAAACCTCCAGCATCATTTCAGGCTACACCAGAAGGAATTGCATACATTAAATCAGCTATACTAGTCTATTGTATTTTATTGACATCATACACATGCAAGAAAGAAAGACTTGGCAGAAAGTCAGAAATGCAATCTCCCCTCCATTGCTATTAGCACCACTTCAAGGAAACAAATAGCTTTGTTCTGATAAAGAAGTCATAATATTTAAATGCAGGCAGCAACCAGGAGTGCCTAATCAGACTCTGGATAGCAGCAGCATTCCTCTAAAAGTACTGTACAGGTTATTTCAACTTCACCTACACATAATTAATGGCATTGTCCTACTTTTATTCCTTTACTAATAACCAATGTAGCAATTTTTCATTTATATATTGCTATGGTAACTAATCTAGGGAAAGACACAATAAACACACTTGCAATATTCAGTATGCATATTCTGATGTCTAGACTACTGTGTAGTGTGTGCATTCCTCCAGTGTGGGCATCTAAATGTTCTTAATAAGGCTACTTGCATACACACACCTATGAAAAAGATGAATGAAATAAACATAAAAATTGCTTGTAAAAATATGTTAGCTTCTACAAATAAAATTCTATTATCACAGCATATGTATTGTCCTTAATTTATGATTTGTCTTTTATGGACACCTGCTGTTTAACAACACTGTGATACCATTCAGCATTTGATAACACTGCTCTTCCTATTTTTATTTTTTTTCATTATACTTGACCCAATTAAAGATGCTCTCAATTTGCAAGGAAATAAAACACAAAACAAAAAACCATTCAGATTTCCCATTATTACTTTTTGCTCTGAGGATAAAAGTAGCGTGTTTCCATTGCTGGAGGAACTTGTATAAAACCTGTTATTGTTTATGTAGATTCAAGGTCACCATGTTCAAGGAAGGAAAACTGAAGTGGGTAGCATAATATATTCCAAATAGGACCTGGATTCATCTTCCTAGTTGGCAACTATACTTCCAAAAAAAATTATTATCTTCCAACATTGCACTAGTACACAAAAAACTACACAACATGCTTAGATTTTCCAACATAGAACAAAAAGGAAAGATTAATTTTTGACCTCTACATGTACAGATCCTTAACCATGGCCAGGGATTGGAGAATGAAGTCTCCACCTCTCCAATTACACTGGTCAAACCAACAGTCTCTCAACTTTCTCCTCCCAAAAGAAGGAATGCAAAACAACATAGACAGTTACAATAACATTTCACTATTTACATGAAACTCTGAGAGAAACTCCACTACAAAATGAAAACATCAGAAGGATTAGAAAATGAGGGTGACATTCCAGTTTCTTTGTTTTCAAAATAGAAGCCACATCATCTTCTCATCGTAGTTATGAGTTCTGCTAGACAAAAGTTGTACAGTAGGCATTTAATCCACAACAGTGAGTTCAGCTCAGTTTAGACTCTTATGTTCATTTGAAGGCAACACTGAAGCTCCACCTTGACTGGATTCATGCTAGTAAACTGGAGCTGAAAGTGTAGATCCAATAATCATCCAAGAATATCTAGTCTTATTAGACTTGTCATAACAATTTCTAGTCACGTAGACTGTGCTAGTAAAAGAAATAAATTGCCATCTGTGAAAGCGGTCTTTTTAGTGATGATAAGGAAGAGAAACTTTATTCCCTCATCTCCTCACTCCGTTTCAGGTATTAAGGGCTGTATTGAACTGGCTTTCAGCACTTGACAAAAAGCTTAAGTTCTTCAGGCTTCATCAAGCATGAAAACAGCATTCCAGCGCAAGCCTTGTCATTTTGTGCTCTCATTGAATACCATAACATAATATTGAAATCTCTACAGAATGCTACTTACAAACAGTTTGGGAGCAAAAAAATTGTTAAAATGTACCTTTATTTTAAGAAAATTATTTCCATAATTTAATTATACAAGACTGAAAATTTAGTGTTCTCTTTCTAGTGGCATACATTGACAATAATTTCTTACATTGTCCTTGAGAGTTCAATGTACATAAATAATATACACACACCGCACAGTCTATTAAATGTAATTATCTTTCTGTCATTCCTATCAAAATCTCCTAGGACAAGGATTGACATTTTTCAAGGTAGATTCAGCCCTATATATAAGTTATGCAACAGCTGAGGAACCAGGTTGTGTCATAGGCAGGACCTCCAGGAAGAATTTGGCTGCATTGGGAAAACTTGTCCTGGGATATTTTTGGGCCCACAGAGTGGCTGTCTGCCATTCCCTTCTTACTCTTTGATGACAGGATCAGTGGATCCACCTGTAGCTTTCTTTCTAACACAGTAACAGACAAACCATTTTGAAAAAATACGCTGTATCTGTCACTCTCTTCTAATATGGGGTTGGTTTTCTTCTTTGTCTTTGAGAACACAGTGGTAACCTTCCTAGAACTAAATTATGTTTTCGTTATAAGCACTTCTATCTAAAGTCCATTCAGCCCTATTTCCTGGGTACTATCCCACAGACTAAGACCTAGCTGCATTTTCCCCACCTCAGTGTTGAAGCAGTGTCCTGAAACAGCAGCTGAGATAGTTTAGCAATTTACCGTGCTCTACTCACCTCCTCTTTGTGCCCAGAGGCACTTCCCCTTTCAAGTTCTATACCAAGCAGTACCTACTTACCACTTACAGGGTGGGGCAGGGTAAGAATTATCACAATCCTTAAGAGAAAAGCAAGATACTCAAGTATAGCCTCCTGTACTCGAGTACAGCCTCCTACCCACTGCACAGTTTTCTTAAACAAATGAATGGTTAAAGTCACACTTGTGATCCCTATGAAAAAAAAATTGGAGAGCACCTCTACAGGTTATCAATTATGATATCCTTATCCCATCATGGCTGGCTTCAAAGCTAAGTCTGGTTGTCCAGGTGGAATCAGGGCATATACTCTTTTCTGATATCCTCCAGACTCTATGCACAGGTCTTGCAAGTGGTGGACCACTCTCACAGGAAGAATTTCTCTCTTTTGCCCATCAAGTTACCCTGTGGTACAATTCATTATTCCTGCTTTTTAGTGTTTCACTGGGCACCCCTGGGGAGAAACAATCTACCTCCCCTCTGTAATCACCCTCTAGACTGAGGTAGTCTGATATGTGTTTGCTCCATGCCTGAGCCTTTCCTCTGTGCCAAGGCAGCCCATTTACCTCAGCCTCTCCTTTGAATGTCGTTTGCTCCAGCTCCTAGCCACACAAGTGGCCTTTCCTCTGCTGGACTCTATTTTGTTTTCATTCCTCTTGCACTGGGTAGGCTTAAAGCTGGATCTATAATGAATTCAGAAATTATATTCATGAACATAATTTCCTATTCTCACCATACATTTATTCTAATGTCATAACAAAACACATTATCACAATGTTAGAACAGCTTTCTTAGAGTAACAGCAAATTAGCAAAGTTGCAGCAGCAGCTGTAACACTGAAGCACTCTGATCTCAGTAATAGATACAAGAAACCAAACTGCAGTGACCCTGACCTTATTATATTGCATTAAACCAAAACTCAGAGTATTATATCATCCTGGGCAGTAACTTTGAATTACAGTAGGCAAACAATGGTGTGGTGAGTTCAGCACTATTCATCTCTTTCCATCTGTGTTTTAAGAAGCCAGTGCCTATGCCCTACATAAATGGTCATAGATGTGACAAAAATATGAAAAAGAGGTTTAGCTATCAGTTAGATATTAAATAAAAAGTGAAGGACCAGCATGTATATAAAGAATTATAAAAGTATATTTGAAAAACAAATCCCAAGAGAATTATATTCAGGTCAAATTAAAACTAATGTTTTGAGAAATAAAATGTTACACATCCATCAAAAATTAATTTTAGACTGCAGTCCATAAAATGCAAATTTTCACTGCAGTATGTGTTTGTAAAGGGGGTTTCCTGCTTTTATTTGGCTTTACATTTCTTGATGTACCACCAAAAAAATCTCAGGCTAAATGCAGCACTTAGTGCTGCAGTCTAGTTGACAAGGTGGTGATTGGCCAAAGGTTGGCCTTGATATCTTAGCAGTCTTTTCCAACCTAAATTATGCAGCTGATTCTGTGAAAGGGTTCCTCAAATTCTGGAACATAATCATAAAAACCAAAATTCTTGTAAGCATTATGTATCCTTTCCTCTTCCTATTTGTTACTCTTAATCATTGTGTTACGCTGAATTAAAAACTCTCTAAAACAGTGCTTGCCTGGTTACAGTTGTCCAACTATGTAAGTAGTGCATATATCAGATTAAGTACAGAATACGTAAATAGTGGTTAATTGTGTTATGAATGTTTTTGCATATTAATCCTGTGTTGGTTTGTTTGTTTTTAAAGATTTCTAGTCTAACAATATTATCAAATACTAATAATGGCATGGAAGAAAATCACTAGGTGTTGAAATTACCAAATCTAGCTCAACCACCAACTCTGTCAATGTGTATGGAAAATCACTAAGAATTGTCACTATGTAAACTGCTGATTGTTGGCTGAGCTGAAATCAGTAGTGATAAAGGATAAGCACCTGATTCTGACCTCAGAACAAAGAGAACTCTAAAGGAGTACAGAATGAGTTTAGGCAAGGATTTGATAAAGGAACAAAATAAACTTAGCATTCACAATCAAACATGTATTGTATCAAGAATGGGCCAGAGTAGCCTAAATGCTACACCTTTCTACTGTTAAGTTTAAGGTAAAAAACTGGAGATTCATACCACACAGCTTTTTCAAAGACCAATAGGGTACAACATATAGGAAAATATTAATCTGAGTTGCAAATTGTGCTGAATTAGGATACAGTGCCTGAAGAATCATATGATAAACCATGTGTAAGACTGCTACACTTTGATTTATTGCACATTTTTTCTTTTTTTAGCCTTTATCCCAAAATTGAATACAGTCCTGAAATAGATGCTGCAGCCAGAACAATAGTACTGCTGTGCAAAGCAGTGCAGTGATCCAATGAATATCAGATGCTCCTGTCAAGCAGGAAATGTGCAGTTAGATGAGCAAGTGCCACACTGCCCTTTTTGTTCTTCCTAGCAAAATGAGAAGGAAGAGCTTCATGATTGCCATAACATATCTTGGTATGGAGCTGTTAATGACAATTTGAGGGGAAAAAAAAATGGAAAAACAAACAAAACAACAAAAAAAGAGTATCTCTCGCATGATAAATAAACCATAAAAAGGAAGCAAAATAATTATAATATAATGGCATCATTGACTGCATTTTTACATCTGTTTATAGAAAACAAAGTTTTCTTTGTTGGATTTGTTCACCCATAAACTCTTCATTGACCTCTGCATTCCTCCTCCTCAGAGATAGCTTCAGGCAATACCAGTCTGAGCATTGTGAACCACTTGCTCACCTCTCCTTTGCCTGTCTCTTCTAAATACTTTGTAGCCATTTATCGCAGCACTCCAATCCTAGAATTCACCCCACTGAGTTCCTGTGATAGTAATCAGCTCATGGTTTTTAGCCGGAGCAGAGCCTTCCAGCTCCCCCTGTTTGTTTCCCATGCTGTATGCCCTGGTACAGAGGCATTTGGCTGGACCATTGGCCCCATGCCCTCTTTGCAGGAACTTACCCTCATTCCCTCCAGTGAGTTCACACTGGCTTCCCAGTTGCTTCCTAATGCCTCAACAGCCTTTTGATCTTCTTGAGTTCTTAGAACATCATTCTTTTTCCATATTAAATCTAGTTTAATCCTCTGTCCACACAGTTTATTATCCAGGACATTCTTGCTCACACTATGACTCTCGAGTTCTATCAGCTTTAAATGAGTACAATTTCTCAAAGGTGTGCAAAGATCACAGAGGCTAAGACTTTGAGCATGACAGCAGCTATTAAGACAGCCATTCATCTGTTCAATCCATCTCCTTTTTCTCAAATCCCCTTCTCTGGCTAGGAGGATAGAGGAGGACAATAGACAAGGGACTGTTCTAAGGGATCCAAAGTCTCTTGATATTTCTGGGTAATTTCATTCCAGCATTATTCAATACGGCTTAGAAAAAAAAAGGGAATGAGTCAGCAGGCTCAGCAGGCTTTCTTTTACACCATGATGAAACCTCTTGGCAGGCAGCAGACCTCCAGAGGTACTGTCAGGGTGACAAATGGCCACTTCTTGCTGCGTACCTCTGAGCAAGGAGTCTCCACTTGCTAACACCCTATGTATGTTTCTGGCTCTATGGGTGGGTGGTTGGACAAACTTTGCAAGGTTGGCCTTTCCTGATCTTGCCCAGTACTCATTCTCTCTTCATTCTCCAGACTCAGGGGGAAAAAATCCCACTCAGTTAGACAGGAATTACATTAACCCTTTTTTTCTTTGCTAAATTCTAGTATTACCATACCAGGGTTAAATCTTATCTCCAGAACTGAACAGTATATGATTTAGATAAATCATTTACCCATTTGAAATCAATAACAAAAAATAAGATCAGTAAGATAATTGATAACCTCCCAGTTCTCTGCACTGAGAAACAAATCTAAGACCCAGAATTCAAATATGTTGCCATATAGAATATGTCATTTAATATCCTCCCACTGGGGACAATGGAAAGAGTTCCATCTCCTTTCAACCTAGTCAGAATTTTAACCCAATACTCAAAACGAATCAATTATCTTTGTAAAACAAAAATTAACCCAACTCACTTAATATTTTGAAGACAGAAGGCCAAAGAGAAGAGAAACAAATTCCTAGCAGTTGCAAATTCTTTATTCCCCCTATTCTTTTTCAGGAAGAACAGTATACATGAGAGATTTGACTAGCAAGTCCTTTTAAAACCTTGCTGTAATGGTTTACATGAGGGATATGTTCATACAGGGCAAGTGTGGGAAGGAGGAAAATGACATACTGAGTCAGCGTCTATGAATATTTCAGGAATTGTTTTAGAAATAATTTTAGTTTATAGCTATGCACTGCAGTATAAATGATGTAGGTATTGGATCTTCCAATATTAGGAATAAAATGTGGCTTTTCTGAAGGAGACATCACAATCACAAAAGGATTTCCCAGACAAAAGGTACAATAAACAATCTGCACATATTAATGATTTCTTCTTGTGAAGTAATTCAATTTGGTTTTGTCTACCCTGATTTAAAGGAACAATTTAAAAATTTGGGGGGGTTTCACTACAATATTCCATGCTATGGGGATTTACAGTGCAACAGATTTCAGACACAGACTTTGGCCTGCTGAAAGCACTTTAGCAATGAATTTAATTTAGTGTTTCATAATATTCAAGACAGATAATTCTACTTCATGAGGAAGAAATCGATTTCCAGTGAACATGTCTTTTAAATAGTCTATAACTTGATCTTGTTAGTATTTTTACCACTTCTTTATTCAAAAAAAAGGGGCTTTATATCCTTAACACCCTGTAGAAGAGGCATATTGTATTAACAATTCTAAACTTAATTTGACAAAACAATTCTCTACAGATGTATTCTGTATACTAACTTTGTTTTAGGAATTAACATTTAATGGTAAATAAAGATGTCTATTCATACCAGCGGGAGTGTGCCAAGTGAGAGGAAACTGGTGGTCTACATTGCAAAATCTGGAGCTTTATTTATAAGGAAATAAAAATCACAAGTTAATTTATAAAGAGTAGTTGAATAAACTTCTGCTAACACAGATTGTGTTGTTCTTATTTACAAGCAGCTCGTTTTGCATTACTCTAATCAAATTCTATGCCTCAGAAAAATCTGTCTTGGTGAAAAGTCCCTAGTGCTGTTATGATTAACTGTAAATATAATAAAAACAATCCATGTATAATCAGGAGCCAGGAGATACATTAGGCAAAGGGTCACAGAGGTGCTCAGAGCAAAGCTGAATGTAAGGCAGTTGAAGACATGCACTGAAATACCTTTTCTCCAGAATATACAGATCTATTAAAATTGTTAGAGGAAAGTGTCTGAAAGAGTTTTAAATCTGAGCTAAAGTTCTTATTTTAAATATAAACAGAAATTGAATGAAAGAAATGTTTTTTTCAGGGCACTGTTGCCATGCAAATTGTACAGGTGACATTCTTAATGTAGTACTAGTTCTGAGAAAAGAATTTATTTTTTTGATTTCTTACTGTACAATCACACAGCATTTCATAGTTCTGAGCATAGAGAGCCCTTCTGCATTACTGAACTCTCTAAACTAGGGACTTAATTTATAAATATTCATCTACATTTATTCCTTGATTCCAGTCAGACTGCAAGAAATAATAGTAAATGTAAATTAATGGGAAGTGGTTCCTTCATACCCAGTCAAAACCAGTGAAAGCCAGTGAACTGGATCATCTTTGACAGTATCTTTTGTATATAAAGTAAATACAAAAATTGTAGGGGGAAATCATCAAATGAAGATGGCAGGAGTAAGGTTAAAAGTAGACAAAGGAACAGAAGTCTCCATACATTTGGCTGAACCCTGAAACTCTGCTGACACTATTGTAGATTGTAAATTTCTTCGTATGTTCAGAATACCCACTCACAGAAGAATAATGCAGTGAAGCTTCCTAATGACAGTTTAGGAGAGGTAATATTGGCTAAATGACCCTGTGTTCTCTCCTGACACAACTCCTCTTACATCAATGTGCTTTGAGCCCACAGTTTTTGGTAATGCATGACACAGTTGATGGCAATCAGTAGGTTCCAATTTTTCAGATCAATTCCTTTTCTTTATTAATTCTATGCAACTATAACCCTTCTTCCTCCCAGAACTTATTTACACAATTGGGTATCAAACAAAATTCTTCAAGTTTTAAAAATTGTTATTCTAAAATCTACCTCTCAGGCAAACTCACCTGTGCTGGCCAAAGATCTAAAACATCATCTCTTGCAGGCAAGTGAAGATTTGCCAAAATACCATCAAGGCTCAGGAGGCATTACACATAATGGTTCTGATGGAGAGGAAGCCCATTCAAGAGTGCTAGACATCATCCTGATATGAAAGCACATATCAGTGCTCTTGAACACTAGGGATTAGTGCTACTTTCAAAGTGTTTTGAAATTGGTACTTTCAAAGTGCTCCTAAAATCCCCCCAAAGTGCCTCTGCCAGTGCACTTACTGACTATCTTCAGCACTAAACACATTTGGTACTGAACATCTCCCCAGTATATTTTGTTGATCATTAAAAATTGTTCCAAATGTCCTGTCCTGTAAGTTGCATCAACTGACTCCAGACTGCAAATTCATCAGTGTGGAAGAGAAAAAAATAAACCCCTTATACAAAAGCAGAAAAAAATCCCAAAATTGAAGACCGTAATTATCCATCTCAGAGAAATTTTGCTCTTTGTGTGGCTTCCTACAGAGAAACAGACCTTGAAGTTAAAAAATTTAACTTGAAATATTTTATCAAAAGACAACACCAAAAATATTAATGTAGCAGAATTTTAAAAACTGACATGTCTGCTTTTATGAGGGATTTCAATAATAGTTTTTATTTCAGTAAAAAAGTCCTGAAGAACTCATCATATGGGACACATTAAGCAAGAAAATAGCACACACACAGGGAAAGACAATAGTGGAGGTATATCCATAGCAGTTATATTCACTGAGCTGGCTGTTGACATTTTGAATATTATGAGTATAAAAAGCTATTTGAATTTCACATTAAGATGTGAATAAACTTCCTATAATGTTTTATTGTAACTTAAAGCAATTTTAAAACTTGCTGGGCCAAAAATTACTTCAAAGATACCATTTGGATGGGGGGTGGTTGTTGTTGTTATTTTGTGTGGGAGTTTTTTGTTCGCTTGTTTGTTTGTTTGTGGGGTCTGTTGGGTTGGTTGATTGGTTTGAGGTTTTTTGGGGAAATGGGGCTGAGATAGGGCTTTTGTGTTCATTTTTATCCTGAGTGGCGGAAAAAAGTTGAATAACTCAGCAGGCAGAAACATGAAAAATCTGCCAGAGATAAATCACATTAGAAAATAAATCCCTTTTCCTAAAGAGAAAGATTTTATTACATCGTTCTCTTTTCACTTGAAAGATATGCCAAATATATCTTTTGAAACAGAGACATATCTTCTAATTCTACCAAAGATATTTGAACTATCTTTGAATGCTTCACACAATCCAGTCTAAGGCTCCATAAAATCTTTCTTTGCATCAGTCATCATGCATTAAATCGTTTCAGAACAACCACTACTGAAACTTGTTGTGATATAAAACCAAACACAAATCCCAGAAGAGTAATCATGAGTTACTTCCATATTTCCAAATTAAATGACCAAATTTCACTAAAAGCAAGAGTGAATAACTTAAAAGCCAGAGCATGTAAATTTTTGTTTACCTTTCTCATAAACTAAATTCTTATTTTAAATTTATTAGATTAAGAATATCTTTTTTTCTGAATGAAGACACAAGATCACATTGTTTTTCTAGTTTCAGGATACTTCCTCACCCAAGACTTGATTGTATTAGAACAGCTACACAGACTTATATAGAAGCAAACATATTTGGCTGCTACATTTTTCTCCACCTCTACAATCTGAATGTGCAGACTTTTCTGGAAAACCAAATGTTCAAGTAGGCAAAAAATAAAGTCTGATGCTGTCTGAATATTACTTATTTTCCTCTTCCTCCTGTCTTTCCTTCACTTGTTTTCTTCCTCTTTCCTTCACTGACAGTAGCTTCTCAATCACGTGAAAATAAAGGCCCAAGTGGAAAGAATCTAAGTGGATAGGAAAGACAGGTTAACACAGATGTCAAAATCAAGATGTTGATATTAATTGTATGAAAGATTAATTGTAACATCAGTCTGGAAGTGAGGTTCTTAAGCTATTCAGCAGAGAAAGGAGCACACTCCCATTTTAGATATTCTGAATTGCCCTGGAGGTCTCCTAATCAGAGGAAAACCCAGCTCCCAGTCTGGGACCTGAGCAGAGTGCATCTGGTATGACTGACAATGGCTCTCTTCATATCTCAAAAGAGACATTATTCCAAGATATTTTATTTTAATACCTGAAAGTTCTCTTTATCTGGAAGCCACCAGAAAAAAATAGATCATTTAGAAAATTTACTTCACCAGAAATTGTAACTAGCTTGTCAGGCTGACAAATGAAACTTTATTAAGAAGCCTGTCAACTTCATATTCTGTAAACCTGGAAGGCCTAACTGTCCACCCACTAACCACAACCTATAAAATGTTCCCTACTTTATCTTGTTCTTAAACATTCTATTAATCTTATTCTGTCACCAAATTAAGCCTTCCACTACCACTGCAGCTATATAATCCCTCTCACAAAATAATCCGTATTATTTGTTCCAACTCACTTAGAAGTCTGCTTTGAAATCTCACTTTCCTGATATCTTATACCAGAATATCTAAACTTCTTTACAACCACTTCATTCTTTTTATTTTAGGTACTGACATTTCCTTCAGTTTAAGCAAAATCTTGTTTCTTCCTAGATCCCAGACTTTACTTATCCATTTCTATAAGCTGCTAATGACTTCACTAAAAGTATTCAGCAGCATGACATCATATTACTGGTCCACATCATATTTCTCCCAATATGGATATGCCTTTCACTAACTCAAGTAATGAGAAATGCATAATACATTCCAGTTGGATGTTTTTCCATTATATAATACAACAGTATTCATTTCAGTAGTAGAAAGAGCTTGCCTTATGTGTTCTAGAATCCCATTTTTCTCTGCAGCTTCATGTTGTTAACACTTAGCCAATCTGTACTCTGCTAAGAGACTGAGGTCTGTCTCGTCTTCTGTACTAACTTGAAGTTAGTAAGCCTTCAGCTTGCAGCAGAAATATTTGTAATTATGTCCCCTATGTGCATGACTTTTCCTTCAAGTTACTAGATTTCTTTATATTTCAGCTGGAGCAATAAGCCAGTAACATCTTCACAGGAGATAGTCACAGACTTCTATTTATAGATGATGCCTCATGACTTGAAATAATCAAGTTGACCAAACCACAAAGGAAATCTTTGTTAGAGTAACATCCCACTAACATTGTAGATATCACTTCAATAAAACCTGCTGCCTTTCCTTAACATAATTCTGTTTCCAGCCTTTGGTTCTTGAGCTGATCATTTTCTTCTCCCCACTAACTAATCAGCACATTTGGGATTCATATCAAATGTTCCAACAAAGTCTGACTAAATTAAAGTTGTTGCATTTTCTGATCTAGAAAATGAAATAAATAAAATAAAATAAAATAATTATCTTAAAACATCCTATTGCAAAACAGTTATGCATTTTAAAATTATTTGGTTTAAATTCATGCATTTTTAATTGTACTTTAAAGCATGCTCAGTGAACTTTTATATCATAGTGCCTTCACCCTAAACAACAGTAAGAAAGTAATAACTTTTTAAAGGCCATAATTCCTAAGGGGATTATAAAATAATTTTAAAAACTATAAATACCTTTTTAAAAAAACATTTTTATCACACAGAGGTGTTCCAAATGCTTCATAAACCCTTGCTTTTGTCTTAGAGAAGGCAGCCCAAGAGAACCAATTATATTACCTCACAAATTTCAAGTAGTCAGGTTTTAAACAAAGTCTAAGATTTCAGGTGGATGAAAAGGCCACAGCTCTCTGGCAGCTGTGAGGGAGATAATTAAATTCCACTGGGCACTCTGAGCCTTATACTGAGTTAGATATTAACAAACAATTTTAATTGGAGAATGGCCACTTCTCCTAAGTGATCATTTGATTGAAAGGTATTTCAGTGGACTTTTAAGCTCAAAACGTGATCACATTAATTGATTTCCTAGAGAAGACTTCTTTAGACCTATTCAGAGTCACATTCATGAGAAGAAAAAGTAAGACTCAAGAAACTAATGCATATTTATATTAAATTATGCTGTTTCATAGTGGTATCTGTTTAACAAAATTATTACAGCTAAATTATATAATCGACTGCAACACATGCAGCACACGCAGCAGGCTTAAATCCAGGCTGTTTGATGCATGATTTAACATCAGTGAATAAACTGTCAGAATCAAATTAAAATTAAACTCTCTTTAGTAACCTTTTTCAAACTGTATGATGTTCAGGAGTTACAGACTGTCCGTTTTTCACACAAGGAATAACATGCTCATACTTTCCACCCCAGCAGAGAAAGGAGAGATTGATAGTTCCATCTTCTCAGCTGAGCATAGGGTACATAAAAATCTAACTGTTGCTGCAGTTTCTCAGACCACTGTAAATGTACCACTCTATTGATGAAGAGTATTTGCTATCACTTCCAATCTTCACACTAACTACATAATGAAAGAAACATAAATGTCAATAGCTTTCATCTGCATGACAGTTGAAATGCCCTCCTTGTGTCAGTGTAAGGCCTTGATTATTTTCAGTCTGCATTACCTATCACATTTAATAACAGCTGGTCTAACAGGAAGAGCTGCAACGTGCTGAATTTGGCACTGTCATATCAGCAATTCATCCTAAGGTCTGAGTAAGTGTAGGACACAAAGGAGGACTGATCCAAAACCAAATTTCCAAATGGCTTCAACAATAGGCTCCTTTCTGCAAATATTAAAAATTGAAAAATTGAAAACTTGTTCAGAAGAGGACAGAGTTAGGGCCATAACATTGCTGCTGTCATCTTAAATTCTTCCTCTGTTCAAAAAGTAAAAAATAAAAAATTGCATGCATTATGGCATCGTAACCACCTATTTTGCATATTTTTTAACTTAATATACCTTAGTTTCCAAGCAGTAAAAAGGTTTTACTCTAAGCAACTAAAAAAACAACTAAATCTGATTGATTTATTTAATTTGTTTTCCCCTGGAATAACCAGCATAAAAATGGTGTTATGATGCCAAAATAGAAGACCTCATCTCAGTTGTGTAATCACTTCAAATCCTAGATGTTTCCCTCACTTTCCATTTTCTTTATGCCGTCAATCTCACTGGTCATACACAGATCTTTGAACACAGATGTGTTATATTTTAAAAATATAAGCTTCAACAGCATGAAAAAAAGATTGTAACTGTTGGAACATATACAGAGGTTTTTGCTGTTGAGTACCAAAAAAATCCACACTCCTTGTGTCTAATTCTAGAATTTTCTGCAGCTCGTAAAACACAGATTTACTGCTGGAGCTCCGAGTCTCCCAGAGCATGGGCAATCAGAGAATAGAAAATTCCTGGCACTACATACAGTGCATACAGACATAAAAAGTGGCTGTAACTCAACATGTGGGCAGGAAAATTTCCTCAGAATGTTGTTTTCACCTGAGAATCCAGCAATTAACAGCTGACATACAATTTCTCACAGACAATAAATAAATGTGCTTACAAGTATAATCTATTTTACACCCATTGTAGCCCTTTCATATACAGCATTACAAATTTAGCTTTTATAGAGATTCACTATTTAAAAAATTAAAAATAAAAAATCCCCATGTGTTGTAGGGAGAGGAGGAGGAAGCTGATGGTTTAGCATTTGGATAGGGGTGAAAGATAAAAATGTACCAAAAAAAAAAATGCAGTGCCATGTTGAAGAGCTCAAGGTAGACAAATTGTTTACCTCTGTCCAGACAAGCACTTCATATATGGACAAAATTTTCACCTATTCTGAAACTAGCACTATACAAATTCAGCCACATAACTAAAAAATATTGTTGTTTTACAAGATTTAAGACTTCTCAAGCAGTAGTATGCAAGCTTTAAAAAAACTAATCTCTTAGAAAATCTTATGTATCCATTTATGTACAGTTAAAAATGTTGAGGCATGCTTCTCTAAAAAAAATTACACAGCAAGAGGAATCACTCCACGTTTTTACTCCAGGAGAGGAATGACAAAAACCAGCCATAACTCCTGAAGTTCTGAGCTTATAAAGGAATTTTTATTATTTATATTTTTCTTTGCATATATTTAGGCTATTTTGTTTTATGTTTATGTTTCAGTAAGAAATCCCGATTTTCAAACATTTTTCCCCATTCTGCTGCTTATCAAATGGTAAGTCATGTATCTTACATTTTCTGGCTTCTGAAGACACAGATTCTTAGATTCTGTTCTGTACTTTGAAAATTTGTATTCTTCGGTGCTTCATGAATAGAGAGAAATTGTTAGAAATGGAGTTTCTTGTTTGAGTTTTGTTTGTGTTTTTTGAGTCTTGTTTAAGTTTTGAGTCCTGTTTTTGTTTCCCTGCTCCTGTTTACTAGTCCAGCCAGCAAATTAAAGTCTTTCCTATACAATCATCCTGTTGACCAGCCCTGTAACCTCTGAGCAACAACCAAAGAAAAGGCACGTTCAAATACATCTGCTACTGCTACTGTGTGTCCATAATTTCAGTTTATCACACCTCTAAAGAAAGCATGCTTACAGTGTTATTTCTCAGTTCCTTGCTGATGTTATTCATTCACTTTACCACACATAAAATAGATTCTTGCATTGGAAATAGATTTTCATTTTAATAATGCTGGACATCTGTGATAGACTGCTGTAAGGGAAGAATACCAAGATAGTATTTTGATAAGATTTTTCTAAGCAAGTTTTGTTAAGCGTAATTCTAACATCCAAACTTTTCACCTTCACACCAACAAAGGTAAACTGAGCAATTCCTTGTCTTGATAATTTCCCCTCTGAAAACACTTCTGTAACACAAGTGTTTATTTCAAAGCTCCAGAAGGAGCTGCTTGGGTCAGGGGCCATGTGCTGTCATGGACAGTGCTAATGTTTGATGCAGTTGCTGGTATCCTTGACACCCAGCATGAATTATCCACCGCTGTATTGGAAATAAGAGTGTCTTAGCAAATTGTTTTTCACTACAGGATAACTCAAGAGTTGCTACCCTGCTATACCAGCATTCTTTAATTTTCCCTGGTTCTTGTTTCTGTAAGTGAGGAGAGAATATTGAACACTGGAGCAACCACAGCAAATTCTGTAGCTTTTATTTCTCTAGGTTTTGCAGACTGAAAAAGATCCAAAGACTGTGATGCAAACTCTCCATGTAAAGCAACAGTGTTCTTTTTGGTTCATCAGTTGTCCTAAAACTCATGTAAAACCCCACTTGCAGTGCTGCATCCAGCTCTGGGGTCCTCAGCCCACAAAGGACACCAGCCTGCTGGAGTGAGTCCAGAGGAGGAGCACCAGGATGATCAAGAGGTGGAGAACCTCCATACAAGGAATGCCTGGGAGAATTTGCATTGTTCAGACTGGAAAAGAGAAAGCTCTGGAGCAAAGCAGCTCCTTATTGCAGCCTTACAGTACCTGAAGGGAGCCTAGAAGGAAGATGGAGATGGATTTTTTACAAAAACATTGACAGGACAAGGGAGGATGGTCTTAACCTGAAAGGTGGTAGATTTAGAGTAGATATTAGAAAGAAATTTTTTATTGTGAGGCTGATGACGCACTAGAACACACTGCCCAGAAAAGCTGTGGATGCCCCATCCACAGGTCAAGGCCAGACTAAAGGGGTTTTGAGCCCGGTCTAGTGACAGGTTTTCTGGTTCATGGCAGGACATTGGAACTAGATGATACTTAAGGTCCTTTCCAACCCAAACAATTCTATGAAAATATTGTCAGTGTGTCATTAACAAATCTGTAATCCTTGGCTAAGTCCCATTTTAAAATGGCATCATTTTAAAATTTAACTTCCACCAACATTATCCCTTTCTTATTGTCTCATAGATGAGGCTAGTAGGGAAAAATATAATATGTGGACAGCATTTATACATGGTTGTCCATTCTGTATCTTTTTTAGTAACTGTATGTTTTCCCACCACTCATCCTTTAACTGAGACTGCTCTTGACTGAAAGCCAGGATGCAGGATCTCATTATAGTTAAAGCATAATAAAAAGCTAAGAAACCAAAGCTAAGGGTGAAAGAGACACCATCCTTATATCCTAAGGTATCACATAGCGTAAGGAACCTTACCAGAACCACAGTAAAAGTAATAAATTGATTTTCAACAAATTTTAAATTACACTCTACCAAGCTCTGAGGATTCTTTTGCAAAGCTTCAAGGAATATTGCTAAGCCAATAGATGTTCTTCTTGAGGGAGTAGTTTTGTTTCAGGGGAAAGAATATAATTCAGTTCTATGAAAGTAATACTTTGATCTACTTAACCATATGATACTTAACCGCACTTTTTTTTTTCTTAGAGATGCTGTGATGCATGAATCCCATCCCATTAATTCTTTCAGTTTATGTGCCATAGCTAGGTTGCAATGTTTTGATAGACAGAATAATATTCTCTCCCAAACTCACTAGTCTTACTGTGCTTTGTCTATTACATCTCTATTCATTGAACAATATAGTGGAATTTTTTTTTTTTTTAGTTACTTTGCATTTACCATTTAGAGGGATTATTTATGAAGAAGCATGGCCAGAAGAGAGGTTAAAGTGGAATCACAAAGAGAAACTAGGAGAGTAGAAGGAGCTTTTATGCATTGATGAACAGAAAAAGAACATATGATTAACTAAAGCAAAAAAGGAACAGAGACCTAGTACTTGTGAATACGGGGGAAGAAGGGGAAGGCATGATTAGCGTATGAACATCCAATACATTTATTTCCTAATTTGCATCCCACTTTATCTTGGTTATTCTGATGTGTGATGAAGTCCATTGGGCAGCAATTCAACAACTTATGGCATTGTGGCCAGCACAAGCTACTTAATTAGGATATATTTAATTCTAATTAGACATTTTTAGAGGAAAAAAAGTCAATTTTTCTTTCCTGTTTCCATATGTAGACAATTTTCTTCAAGTATAAAATCCTATAGTTGAAGAAAGCAAGTGAAGGCTTGAGGCAAGCCCAGTAACAACTGAACACCCAGCTTCCAATTGAAACAGTCAAAACATGGCTTTCCCAAGGATTTATGCAAGCCCCACTTCATTCACTGTGCAGCACACAAGACTGATTATATTGCTATGATAAAAAGATTAAGAGATTTCAATCTCTACCTCTGCTGCTGCTAACTTATACAAGAGTACAGTGTTGTGGATTACTTAATGTAAAAAAAGCCAAGGAATTAAAGGAATAATAAGATACACTCTCATTAGGAAATTAGAAAAAATGCAGGAATTTCCCATCTCCAAACTGAATTTTGTGAAGGCTGTAGGCAGGTCTTAAGAATATTATTAGCTATTGGAAAGCAATGTTGCAAGACAACAGTGTTTAACTAAACTTGGTACATGAAGTTATTGAAATAAATTACAGAATTTTAATTGTTTTAATTTCAGTTCATCCACAGAGGAACCTCAAACTGCTGACTAGTAGTTGAGTAGATCACATCTGTTGTCTGTTATTTTAACTACTTTAATTAAATCTTTGTACCGAAGTGCAGATGAAGAGGAAGACACAATCATGAAAATAGCAGATGCTTGTAAAATAAGAACCATTCTGATCAGACTTCTGATGCATTCCTGATTAAGAAAATGTAAATGGTTAACTGGAACTGCTTCACTACACATGGTACCGTGCAACCAAAGAAACCAGAGGGTAGTTTGGAAAACATGAAGCACTTTAGAGATATTTATGACTTCTACAATGAGGCTCAAAAGTTTTTAAAGTGTTCCAATTATTTTTTTATCTGCTGCTATTATGTACCCGTCTAGGTAGTAACATAGTAATTTTTATTTGTTCAAGATAAAATACAAAAAGAATATAAAAGACTGCTACTTTTATGTATTTTTATGAACTGAGATTTTTTCACTCTGAAGGAATAATGGATAAGAGCTATAAGAGTAATTAAATAGATAAGTGCCAGGTATCTTTGTTGTCTCTCCTTTGTATGAGCTTACTTTTTCTAAGATGCAATTGAAGATGCAAGAAAGAAAAAAATGCTAGATAATCTACAGAGACAGATGCCAAAAGAGCCTGTAAAGCAATGTGGATGATGGTCTGGGCACAGCCATAAAACCACGCTGGTTTTTATGATCACACATCTCCTCTCAAAGCATTATATTAGAAAAGCACATATTCTCCAAAAATATTATTTTTCAATGCTTTTATTTTTCAATGTAGTGTCTTGGTTTTCTTTTTTTAAAAAACTCTTCCTGTAACAGAGGAGATGATGTTTCAAAAGAGGAACAGAGAAATCCTAATTTGCTCTCTCAAGAGAGCATCATTAAATAAGAATATTTGCACTGAGACAATTGTTTTATTTTGAAAAGAGCATGGCAAAAAGTTGAGACTTCATTCTTTACTCTCTGGATTGTGACACTAAGCTGGTTCCTAATGAAGAGAATAATAAGTAAAAATTATACTAGAGGAATTTTCAAAGGCATCAAGAAAAAAAATCTAGCATCTTATCTCTGAAGCAAAGACAACAAAAACAAGGCCAAAGTAGATATATAACAATTTAATCTAAGTTTTTCCTCACTATCTGTCTAAGTTTCCCTTCCCATCCTAATTCATTTGTTCTTACTGAATTATTCAGAAACTGTTGTTACTAAGCAAAATCTAGGTCTTGACATGTATCATGTAAGGCAGATTTTGATCCTTGATAAAAAAATCAATGATATGCAATGTTCTGCTCCAGAAAGAGATGAAAGTTTGCTATTAAGTGCCACTATTAATGAAGAACATGCAGAAAAAAGGATGTAGATAAGAGTGTCATAGCCTTTGTCTAAGTTTCAAATTACATAGGTAGAAAACTGGAGTTCATTTACCTAATGGAGGAATTGGACATTATTGCCTTTAAGTATTTTCAAGATTTCATTTATGTTATGAAATCAATTTTTTCAAGGCATGATAATTTTAAATTTATCAGAAGCATAACATGTATTAACAAAATATCCCCCATCACAAAATTAAATTATTTTTTCAATTCTTTAGCAAAAAATATTATGTATGCTAATTTATTTTTTGACATCATCTTGCCATCAGCTGTAGTTTGTACTTAAGGCCATGCAAATTACCTGTGTTACTTTGATACCAAATTAAATGTTTCTTTGATATTGCTGCACTCACTTTTTAAGGTGAGCCTTAATTTTTTTAGCTCTGTTTTTATTAATATATTTTACAGCAAAATGTCCAGATGAGATGTTGCAATAACCTAATCTTGGTTATAACTCGGTAAAAGAGCTAACAGAATTTGGCTTAATTTGCACATTGTAACAGACTAATTATTTTGGACATTGCACCATAGCCTTCATTGCTTTTTGAATCATAAATAGGAAAGAAAGGTGGGTGGTCTAATATCCTAGTAGAGACCCAGAAAATGCTCCCAAAAAACAGATAGGACCATGAAAAAGCTATGAGCATGTGTCCAAAGCATGTGTGAAAGCTAACATCTAGGAACTCAAACCAAGAGATAAGCTTAGAAGTTATGCCAAAGAATGCCTTGTGTTCAGGAAGGCCACAAATCACAGTGAAAATCAATCAGATTCAAATGATTCTATTCTTCTATATACTTATAAAGAAAAAGTAAAGTGATAAGTTATTAAGTCTCCAGGAAAGTTATCTGACTTTAAAAAAGAGGCAGGGGTGAGGGAGGGGGAATGAAATAGAAGCACAGCAGCAGAAAAAAAAAAGATAAATCTGAAAAATCAAAATCAAATTATTTTCTAGAACACATAATCTGAGATATGAGATAGGACTACTAGCCCTAGAGCAAGTTTGAGCCTCCTTTATTTTTCCACCTTAGGACTGACTGGGCAGAGGCAGTAAATCACAACCTTTTGGAGGTTTCAAAATAAAAAGCCATCTCTGTTAGGACTGCCTGAAAGTGTGGGACAATACTTATTGGTTCTATGAAGAGACAAAGGGAGGAGTTGGGAAATTTTTAGTTCATATTTAAATGTGAAAATTGTAAATAGCAGAAGTTGAATATGGAATGACAAATGGCAAAATTTGTTTCCTTTGACTCCTCTCTTTACAGAGACATGAAACAAATACTTAATATGCCTCATTTGTTCTTTTGGGAACATTATTTAAGATCTATCCCCAAATATTCAGCTGCAACTGACCAAAAAAAATTGATCAAAAATCTTGGAAACAGGTTTTTCTCCATTTCGAAAACGAAGATATTCACACTAATCTAGTCCAGTTCTTAAGGAAGCACTTTATGGGGACTTTTGCTGCACAGTCTTGGCTAGAGATAATGCTGCTTGACCCTTTCTGTTAACTGTGTTCTCAAACTGTATTAAATCATAGAATCAAAGGATTCAATGAAAAGCAGAAATTCCCCACATCTTCAACATATTCTTTCTTTTCTTTGGCTCAGTTTTGGTCCAAATTCTAATAAAGTTTAAAAAGGAGAGAGAAAGAAAAGAAACAGACAAAACAAATATTCCCAGATTCTGCAGTAGTGAAAGAAATAGGTGAGAATCAGAAGATTTAACCAGCCCTTTCATGGATAATATTAGGCTTTTCAACCTCAAGCCACCAGATGCATCTGCTCAGGGGCTAAACATTGTGCAGTTTCACTGTTCACAGGCAGTTTGCAGTGTTCCTACTGAGGTCCTATGTAAGCTAACAAACTTCAAGGTCAGTGAGAGAAGTCTCATATTTCACAGAAAATTAAGTTTGATATTAGCCTCTTCAGAACTAGATGTGATTTTTTTTATTATTTTTATTAATTTAAGGGAATCCGATCATGTTCTTTCTTCATTCAGGGCTTTGTAATGGACATACATAGCATATGATTCTTGCCTTTCTAGGCTCTATATTATGTGTAGAGACGTGTGCATACACAGATAAAAGAGAAGATATATTGCCTTTGTCACAAGGGAAATACAACACTAAGAAAGAAAATCTTGTTTTCTATGTACAGTCACAGCAGTTTCTAAAGCCATTGCTATAGAAACAAAATAGAAATTGCAAAACTCTAATAGCAAGACAACCATCTAAGAGTTGAAGGGTAGTCTTAATCCTGGAATATACTGCTCTTGTCAACCTACTCAAGTTTTAATACTACTCAGCATTGTTTTTAATTGTTCATATCTTCTGTTGCTGTCAGTGGCCAAAGAATAGTAATCCTTGCCAGGGAATTATTTGGGTTTTTTATAACAACTAGTATAAAGCCATTTCCATTTTCAACAAAAACATCTAGCAAATTGTTCTGCCATTACTACAGTATTTGTTCCTCTAAAAACATCAGCTGTGTGACTGCTACTTACCACTCTTTAGTAGTCTATATCTATCATATTTCCAAAGTCTTGAAATTTTATATGTTTATTGAAAATATTTCATATTTGTATTACAAATATCTCAAGGACTCTGCACTCTGACAGATGCATAGATATTGACAATAACCACCTGCAATTTAAAATGACAACATGAAAGACAAATAAGAACAGAACTTACATTTAAAAAGTAATTACACAATAGGGCATTTCCCTCCAGTTACATGCTCATTCTTGTGTATCCCTCACTCTATCAGCATCAGTCAGCCTTCTCCTAGGCACCATTTCAAAATTTAGTCAAAATTCAAAAGAGCGAATAAAAAGATGCAGTGCTTGCAAACCAAAGAGCCAGAAAGACTATCTTCATATTTAAAGAGAGAAGAGTGTCTAGAAACTCAGTCACAGGAATAAACTGTAATGAGTAAGCAAGCAGCAAAAATAGGGAGATCATTAAATCTTTAATATTACTCTGTTTTAATTACATTATCCACCACCTTCATGCTTTTCCTTTAATCCTCCTTGGCCACTAGCTGCCTTCAGTGTGAAGTGCAATGTATAAAATCCTGATCTTTATTGGTTTTACTCCTAATTCGCCTATTCCAGGACTCAGTAACCTACCCATGTTTTCCTTTTCTAACCTTGTAACATCAATTTCATTTAAGTTTACACTCTTTAGGTCAAGTGCAATTTCTTGTAGGCATAGAGCAAGATCTTCAGGGGTTTTTAATGTTATTTATTACCACTGTAATAAATTATTCCAAATGTAGGAGCAGTATCCATCAAACAGTAAAAACAAAAGGGCTGGATCTGCGTGTCAGATTTGGAGTAATTATTCTGAGTAAAACATAGAAGTAGGTGTCTTTCTGAAACAACTGGTTGGCACCTCCCAGTCCTTCCCATGAAAGAGGGCCTGAACTACACACTGTGCCTCTTCAACACAGCCTGAAAAAAAAGCACTGGGTGGAAAAACCGAGAGCATAAATCTATTACTGAAAACGTGTTATAACCTTCCAGCAGACAATCATTGTTGCAGATTGAAAGGACTGAGACAAGGGATGCCAATGCCACAAATGTGCAAGAACTCCAAAAGGTAGAGACTTAGGTGTAATTCAGGATTTGTTACATAGCTGAGCTACAAAACTCTCTGTCAGACCCACTAAACCACCCAGAGATTTTTTTTCAGTTGATGTCATTCAGACTAAATAAATAGCACTGCCTCACAGATTATTTTTTAAATCTGCATAATAGTGGATGACATTTGAGTTACAGATTAGGATTTTTATGTCTATTAGCACATGAGTGGGAGTATTTTCATGTTCCAAAATGGTGCAGTTATGTCTCAAAATTCTAAGTACTGCCCAGTACAAGCCCTAGATAAGAGCAGTTGCTTAAAAAGGCTGGAACTTAATTAGGAACGTAGGCAGGAGATGAACTAGGAGAAAAGTCAAGAGAAGAAAAGAGAGATTTATGACAAAAGCATGTCTATTAATCTCAGAAATATCAAGTCAGAAGGAAGACAAGCATGGAGAATAGATTTTGGGATCTGAACAGAACAGGGTATCTGGAAACATTAGTCAGAACTTCCATGAAAGACTGGAGAAAGTGGAAGACTAAAATGAAGAAATTCAGAATGAGTGGAAGGAAATGAGCACATGCAATAACTTTGTCAGGAATAAACAAATGTATTCCTGCTATAGTACCTTTTGTCTCTTTCCAAAAGATAATCCCACATCTGAAAGGATTTTAATGCACAAGTGCACACATGTGAATATAGTAAATTAACATAAGATAATTAATTTAACAGGATCCAAATCCAGCCATTGTTTCTCAGACTGGACTCTCACAATAAGCATTAATTACTAGCCCCTACAGAAGGAATGTTCAAAAAAAAAAAAAAGGATGAAAGTTGTGCCAGGCATTGCTTACTCTCTCTTCAGAAATTCTCTGTGCATAAGCTGCTGCTTTACATAAGGAAGCATGCTGCCTAAAATGTCCAGTTTGCCAGTCAGCCAGTGACGTTAAGGAAAAATAGCACCACTGCATGAATTTCAATTTGCCCTTCAGCAATGTCCCACCTTTGCCTTTTCTATCCCTTGTTTCATTGGCAAAGGCTGTATCACAGATAGAGAGGTGGAAGAAGGCAAAGAATATGTAATGCAATTGCTTCCCATTAATTAAGAATGGTTAGTCCAAGCAATCTCCCTCTAAGTATCCTTCTATCAGATAACAAATGGACCTAACCATTGATGATGAGAGAAAAATCAATTTATTTGTAACTAATGCAATTTTATTATGAAAAATGCTTCTGAAATACTGCAAGATTGTCTGTTGACAAATTGCTTACTTAGAGTTATTGACCTAAGGCAAGAATTTCTGTCTGACAGAACTGCACTGTGCCAGAAAACAGCCTGGAACTGAACTTCTTTGCAATTTCTTCACACTCTCAGTGGAGAACTACATCACTCTACTTTTTAGTATTGAGTGTCTTATCCTGTTGCTGACTAACTATTGTAGCTGGAAAACAGGGGAGTGTAGTGCATTTTTCTGGGGTAGACAGGATGACATTCCCTCTCCCTACAGGAGGAGTGGCAGACAAAGAGCCCTTGGCCCGTGTCTTCTCTGAGACTCATAATCTAAGGAGAAATGAGCATAGGAATAAAAGAGGTGTTTAACTTCTCTTTACACCCCCACATCATAAGCAAAGGTTATGACAATCCAGCCCTAAGAACTTTGGATGATAACGTCTGTGAGTCAGCTGTTTGCAAATAGCTCTCTGCCCTCCTTTGCGCTTCTCTATGGGCGCTCTGTGCCTACTTTGCATTCGCATGATTTGTCACCACCACCACCTCCCCCCACTCACAACTTCTGCATGCAGCTAAGCTCTCAGAATCTTTCCTGCAACCTCTCTTTGGAGAGCATTCCGTTTTGAGGTCCACCATTTTTTGAGCCCAGTGGTCAAAACTTTGCTGTTAAAGTTTTGATCATAAAATGTCGGCCACTTTGTCTCCTGTTAGTGATCTGCAGTTTATCCCAAAGATATCACTGTTGAAAATACACTTTTTGTATTTCTGAATTCAAAAGTCTTGCATTTCTATGCTTTTACAAAAAATAATCGTAAGTTAAAAGGCAGACAAAATACTCTTAATGTTCTAATTTTGCTTTCTGCCCCCACTCCTTTTCTTTTGTTGTTGTTGAAGCTGTTGAAATGCTGCAGTTTAAGCAGACCCAGTTGCTAAATATATCTCTTTCTTGGTTCATTTTCTTGCAAGATAGCTACTTTCAGATTTCACAAGGATTGACTCACTTCTGACACAATGTTCCAAGATAAAATCCCACACAGTGTGACATTCAGACTTCGTTCTTGATACTAGCATGCCCATCACCCAAAAGCACTCTTACTTCCTGTAGCTGACCAAAAATGCTCCAATACACTCCCACAGAAATCTAGTTATTACAATACTTTCTTGAAAAGTTATTTATTATAGATGGTGTATGTAACTGTCAGTAAAGCTATGCTAGTCTCATTGAAGATAGGCTGGAAGTCTGATTTTTAAAGTACCGATAAATATATCTCATAATGCTTTTTGATAAAGAACAAATTATATTCACATATGCAAAGCTGTAGAAAGAGTGTGTGGAAATACTTTGCCTTGCTTATTCAGTTATGAAAATAATATGAAGCCCTTCTGAAACACTAAAAGAATCAAGTTCACTGTTTTATTATAAAAAAAAATTCAAAAAAAGATCTCATTCTATGGTTGATCAGTACTAACTAAAACTCCATGCTTTACTAGAATTAATTTTGTTTTGGGGAGAGGGTGGAAATGGAGGAGAAAAACAAATTACAGGGAGAGAGGGAAGGAGTACCAGATGATAAGTCATGTAATTATAAGCATTAGACCACCAAGAATATTCTAATTTGAAAGTGCTGGGAAAATAGTAACAAAAAAAGGAAAGGAGAGAATTATTTAAGAGGAAAAGTTATAAAAGAAATAGCGAGCTACATGAAGATATCTAAGGAAAAGTATTAGACAAATAGTGCACATAGGCTGAAAAGACATGGATGCTGACACCCTCACTGAATGCTGTGAGCATCACTGAAAGAAATAAATTACTATTATATAAACCCTTTTCACAAACACAGTTAAATGCAGCTCCGTAGGCTACCAACAACAGCATGAAAAGCAATACTGTGCAAACCATCAAGAGAGAGAGAGCAAAGGTCTAGGAGGATTCAACATACTGTGCCATCTGAGGATAGTTCAGGTAATGGAATTTTAAAATCTATTACAAGTACAGTTAAAAAATATTAACCACATATTTTTAATTAAAAGACCACTTCGAAATTATTTTAGCAGTACTAGTACTTAACAGAACTAGACATATTGTATTGTCAAAAAAGACATAGAAGTATTTTCTACCAGCATTCTCTATTATGCTGCACTGTTAAAGTTAGCTTCAGTTAGTTCATGATGCACAGTGAGTTCTATATTTGGTGAAAATACCCAAATGTTCACACATATCTACAGGTTCATCTTCTATATTAAGTAAATTATGTTAACTGACATCTGAAATCACTGAACCAACACCTTGATTTCCATGCTTCCTAAAAGGATAAAAACTTTCTTGGAAGATATGTGGCAATATCCCATAAAATAAAAATAAAAGTAATATTCCATATTTCTTTTTAATATTATTCAGTTCAACTGATGGCATTTTTACTTATTCACCAGTTGGTCTTTTCATGAAGTGACTGGTCTGGCAGACCAGGGATGACTTTGACAATGAAAATTCAAATTGACAGTCATGTGGAAAGATGGAAAATTTGATATGTGATATGAAACCTTTGGCTGTGCTCAACAAGTCTAATGAGGCTTCTCCAAAGTCACTTTTGTCCAAATAGTTTCACTATTTCCCAACCAGCAGTAGTCAAAAAATTATTTATGTAGCATAACACCACATAGCTTAAAATAATTTCTCTGAGACTATGTATTTTACAAATTCAAAACAACAAATACTAGTAAATATTCTGTGTACCCAGTTCGAAGAAAAAGTAGTTGCATATGGTTCTAATTAGGTTCACAGAGTGAGGGTGTATGGGATTTAACACCAAAATAAGGAAGTATATTTTGCAGGTTAAAAACTTCTTTCAGAGTCTGTAATGTCCAAACATTCTCTGTTTCAGAAGTACCCTTGGATACAGAGACACATATATACATTGGGCAAAACACCTGACAAAGACCAGAAAATAAGCTAAATTGAGCCTTATCCAAATCTGTGCTTATTTAATTAGCTTATTTTCTCATTGATCTCCTGGATCATTTCACAGTCAACCTTCCATATCAAATCAAATCAAATCAGTCCTTGACATCAGTGAAGGGGCACACATTTACAATTGAGTACAATGTAGACATTATATATTCTTATATTTCAATGAATGCTCAAGTAAAAACTAACTTCTAACACCTGCTTTAAAAACAAACTGCGGAAAATGAATGTTTCAATCACAAAAAAAAAAAAAGAAAAGAAAAAGAAAAATGTCACTCAAACCATACTAGTATTCTTATGGTAGTAATATCTTATATCTGGGTGATGAAGACACACATATTTATTTAGGTTACAAATATAAAAATAGGGTACAAGTAACAATGATTTTATCATTCCATCTCAGAAAGTGGCATTTGAAAGGATAATACAATAGAAGTATTGTGGAAGAACATTAATATTAAATAAAAAAAAAAAAAAAAGAAAAAGAGAACCTTCTACTTACACTCTTGCTCTTCCCATGTAGACTACAGGTATTCTTATTCATGGTGACTAGGACTAAATCAGGAGTGTTTTACAAGTCCAAGGTGAGGCTTTATCCCTCGATCATCCAAACAGCTTCTATACTGAAAGAAATGAATTTTTATGATTAAAACAAAGGCCTTTCAATTTGTTCAACATTCAGGCATAAGACACTTCATCAGTGTATAAAAGCTGCACACATGCTAAGATCCACCACAGCAAATGAAAATTTGGTCAACACATAGCTGCCCTGAACGATACAGGAAGCATATCTGTGAACAGATCATGCCTTCCAGTCAATAACAAATGCAAACCAACTCAAAAAATTGCAAAAGATTACAGGTTTCTGATTACGGGCTTTTTGCCATAATTATATTCAACTAGACATTGGTAGTATGTTTGTAATAATGAAATAAGGCTTATTGGATATTTTTATCCAGTTTCTCAGTCTAATGGCATCTTTTAACTTATATGCTATTCAGACCATAACATATACTAAAAATTGAGAGAAAGAAGGTCATCCAGAGTAATTTTCAAATCCAAGAGCCTAAGAATGCTTAAACCAGCAGTGGGTACTTTCATATAATTGTCAGAATTTGACAAATTTGCCATTGTATTAAAACAATAACTAAGCAAAAACCCCTAGCAACTGATGATGGCATGGCATCACAACTTTGAAAAGAAACATTTGTCAGCCTCTGGCTACATGCATTGCAATAATCATGGAAGAGTGGAATTAAAGGGAAATTCAGACGCTCTGAGATCAGGCAGTTAAAAGATTTATATTCTCATTTGAGCCAGATGCATCTCTGCACACATTTTTTTCCTTAGTTCAGCCAGCCAAAGAGGAGATAAAGTGTAATTTCTGACCAACAGAGATGCTACAGTAAAATCTCCTAAAATAGCATCAATTATATCAGCAAAACTCAGTATCCACAAAGTATCCTCACAATACTTTTTCAATGGACACAAAGGTAAATAAATCATTGTTCAATCTCTTCCGCAATACACACAAGAGAGAAATACAGTTAGCTAATTAAACTTGTTGATGCATTTAGCTAGAATGATGTATGAAATCAAGGTACAAGTCTATGGCTTTAACTGAGGAAAGCAGTTCTAGCACATTAAATGGGGGTCAAATATTTCTTTTACATTTTACATGACTTTCTGTCTTAAACACTTTCAGGCATGTTCCTATGAACAAGCATAGTACATCGGTCCAGATAATACAACATATCACAGCCAGAAAACAGGATAGTAGAGCTCTTAAAATCTTTTAAAAAAGGAGAAAAATGCAGGCTATTCAGTACTAGGCTAAAGTCTAGAGAGGTAACTTCTTGTCCTATATACACTTAATTGAAAAGACTGGAGAACGTTCCCTAATCCCCATTTTTCTGTGGGTGCAGTACCTAGAATTTACACATAACACCACAAGAAAAGACCTCACTCAACTAGCCCAGAGGTAATTTCAGCAGCCAGACTGGTTCCATTTATTTTAACGGGGACATGAGTCATACAGACAGATGTCCTTCTTCCAGACCTTACAAGCTTTCCAAGTTTTCATTAAAGTATTATGGATTTTATTCCTGTTGAACATGATATGTCCAAAATATTAGCCAAATAAATAGTGCAAACAGAAGATATTCATACAAGCAGAACAATTTCTATAAACTTTTATTTCATCACCTTAATCATTAAGCCTAAAAAATAACAACTTATATAAAACCCACAAGCACAACAAAGACTAATAAAAAAGCTAGTGACTTCAAACTGAAGATTTTTGTGATATTGGTTATTTTCTAAATTACAGAGGACAATGAAAATGTAAATGCTTCCACTGAGATGGTTGCTCAATTATATTTTTTTTTTTTCTGAACAGGTGATTAGGAGATGATAAAATCAATATAAACAACTTGCCCTTATGATCTGTTTCTAGCTGTAGTTTTCACTACTCTTTCAAGATATTTTCAGGGTGTGAAGTTCCATCGAGCAAAGTGGCACATTCTTACAGAGCAAATTATTATCACTTCAGGTTCTAAGAAGTTTAGAAAAAAATACTAGAGAAGCATCATAAGAGGAGGAATAAAAACCAACAAAATATTCTGACAGACTGCTTGAGCAGATTCCAGGGTGAATCAGGAAATTTATGTTCTTGTGACATCTGGGATTTTGTTGTTGTTTATTTGTTTGTATGCATGTCTGTCTCTTTACAGAAAAAAACATATTTTCTTTAAAGAGAGTTATTGAACACTGCAAAATAGGAGTTGCTGCACAATTTGATGGACTTACACTATTCCTACTTGTTAGATAACCTCACATTTACTTAATAGTATTTGTTTTTTTAAAACTCACTAAAATTTGCACAGGAATGCATCAAACTAGCTGGGAAATTCTTATGCCTTTTTATCACATATGACTTGACCTTGAACAATCTCTCTTGTGTGCAACAGCTGTCCATCCACGCTCTAATTGGCATTTAGCAACCAGTAACTGAGATGAAGACATTTTCTTCCAGCAGAAACTGACATTCTGCATGCCTATTTGTTGTGTTTATTCACTCTTTTAGACAATGATTAAGTTGCCTTATCTTAGGCACCCATCTAAAACCTGAGATAAGGGATTTCAATATATCCCTGTAGAATGAACTTATTTTGGGGAGCAGACTGCTGGAAGCTGGCAAGATTATGGTTAGTAATACTCTGTCTGACTCTAGAGTCACCTGCACCTGCATTAGAGCTGAGTTTAATAAAATTCAACACTAGACTTAAGAGTTTTCTCCTCCTTTCTGATTGACAACCATGCAAATGTTATACTTAATCTTTTGGAAATATTCATGATCTAGAAAGATTTTTAGCAGTGATTTGGGTTGCCAATCACTGCCTAAAATCTTTCTGTAAAAGTTGCAACAAAGATGTGAGATAAAGCTTAATCCCTGTTGCCACCTGACATCCATTTACAGGAGTGAGATGAAGAACTCATACTGATTATCTCTGACATGTCTCCATTTCTGAGCAGTTCTGGGCTGGTAAGGTAGCCAAATTGCTTTCAGATAAATAGATAGGGAAAAACACACTTTATCATGCAGGACAGAGAGCTCTTGAATGATCTTCTGTCTCTCCAATCTGCTGTAAGAAAACTGCCATTTCTATGAAAAAATATGTTGTTTACAGACTTTTATCTCAGAGCCAAGCAAAGCAGGCTCACTTTACACTGAAGATAAAGATCCAAAAGGCTTGAGCTTATATCTGCAGTGTATGACCATCCAGTATTCAGGACCCCTTCTGGAATACTTTAGTATGTCTTGTATTATTTTTTTTTTTTTACTTGTTTCCCTAGCACAAGTTCATACAAAAGAAAATAAAAGGAATAAAAAAAGCCAAAACAAAAGAGCAGAGACACTCCAATGAATCTGCTAAGCTTCATTGAAGAAATTTTCTAAAACAACAGGATGTGAAAGACCTAGACAACTGGAACAGATGTGAAAGAAAGGCAAAAGCTTGATCAGTACATACTTTCTCCTCTGCTAAGCAAGCCACTGTATTTTCCTAGTTATGACTGAGTAGGAAAAAACAGGTTCTGCAGATCGGCTGAGACATGAGATACCTGTTATTAAGAGAGAACTGTGCAAATAAACACTTGAATATTCAGAGCCAAATATATTGCTATTATCATGCAATTTTATTTTATTTCTTTAAATATCTTCTGAAGTGTAACCCAGAGTTAATAAGTCAAACTTGTTTAGTTAGAGGAGCTTTTGCCTCTTTTAATTCAATTATATATTTTATATATAATTTGGTTCTTATTGTAGGAAGTTTTCAAAACAATTCAATATTTAAAAAACACACCACCATTAAAAAAAGTTATAATTGGAATGAGTGTGAACATTCCACTTTACACTTGGCTAAATGCAGAGCAAGCAAGACTATGAAGGTCATACCAAAAAAGTAATTGCTATATGAGTTTAAAAGAAAAAGATAAAAACGTTGTTTGTATCATTTCTACTTTCCTTATATTCTCCAAATTTAAAAACATTGCTATAAAAGCCAGTGTTTCAAAACTATGGAAGCTACATGGAGAAATATACTATATACAATATTAACATCTCTGAAGAGTGCAAAAAAATGGCCTTTAAATTTGCCAGCTAGACTGAATTAAATCATGACTGTTTAGTATTTCAGTGGTTTTTTTTTAAATTTCCTGTTCAACAATAACCTCTTCTGTAGGCATGAAGGATATGTAAACAGTCTCTCTCCAGTGGAGAAAATGGTAGTTATGACATTGATCCAGGTAACATTAACATTCAAATTCAGTAAAATAGACATAAACTCTTATCATACTTGCAGGGGCATTCTTCTTTAATTTTTCAAAGCAAAACAATATTTGCCATTATCATGTTTTAGCAATAACACCAAATAATTTTACTGTCTGCCCTTGATTGTTAAGTACTGTACACTTCCGGTGATACTATGTAAATTCACAATATAGTATTGAACAAAATTAACTTAACACTGGAGAATTACTTTTCCATAAGTTTGCTCCTATATTTGAAAAGCGTGAAATACAGGTTATGAGAACCACTTTTCAGAAAACACTGGCAGCACAGGCAAGAAGGAGAGTATATTTTCAGAAGTTTTTTGAAGACATATTGCTGTATGGATACAACATGAGTATCAATGCCAAATGATTTGGAGGACTTGTTACTAGAAATATCATTAATCACAAGTATGTATTATATAACATACTGCCCAGCAGCATGCTGGATTTTTAACAAAAATGATGGAGTAAAATTACTGTGTCAGGTTATAAAGCACTGAGGAATGTAGACATATTGCTAAATTTTTTATTTCTTTCCTTGGATAACATCATAAAGCCTCATTTTTTGGAACAGGGAATATGATTTTAGCAGTATACAGCATGACCTCTAGAGAGACACTTAAGTTCACTTAGAGCATTTTTTTTTCCTTTTTGTTTTTTTTCAAGTATCTTCATTCATCCCAGAATAAGTGTTGAGCACTTACCCCAAAAGCTGCCTTAGAATAGATAGACAGAGACTTGAAAGTTGGGGAAATTAGTCAGGTTTTGAATCTGGGGACAGGACATGAAAAAGCTAAGAGTATTTCCACTATATATGTTTTCCTTATGACTCTATATTTGATAACTTTGTTTATAAGCTTATAGATCGATTGCTAGTATTTTATTCATCACTTTTGTGTTAGTACTAAGGACTCAGCTGTTGGGTTGGTCTGATTCAGTCCTAAGGATTCTATCAAGACTGAACAAAACAACTCAGACTTTCCCCAAAGTACATCCAGTCCAATTATATGTACAAGGTTAAGTTCTCTCACAAACATGTTGACTGTTACACACACAGGAGAGCACTCTGTGTGTCCTGACACCACATACCACACAGCAGCACTGACAAGGTCAGGCACTGCTAGTACCAGGTTTATGCCTTTTGGGTAATGACTATCCCAAGATTGCATTCTTTTAATGAAAGAACTGGTTTAAAATAGCTGCAAGCCCTCCAATGTGCTTTTCTCCTAGCACTGAATGGATGATACATTTATTCAACAGAAATAGGTACCCTTGAAGGGGACTGACCGGAATGTCCTACACTGCTGAACATGCAGGCAGCCTTGCCACATATGCACCAGCATAACAATCTCTACTTCACATTTTGCTGGTTTCCACACACTTCCTAATATTTCAGTTTCTTCCATGATCACTGAGCATCAAGCTAACATTTTCATAAAACTGTTTGCTTTTGCTCAAAGATCCTTTTCTACACAGTGATTTTCATTCCAAGTCCATCATGCTACTTCAAGCTTGGAGTCCTACTGAGTCCATCAATTGACACTTCATTTTAGATTTCATCTGCTATTTTATCACATTTTGTGGTTTTGCAATTTTGCATAGTTGTCTTTAAAGCCATGAATAGCCTGATATTGCTAATATTTTTTTTTCCCAAACCCTTTTTAGCATATAGAACAGCACAAAGCTCTGCTTCCTGGTAAGCTCATATTTCAGAGTTAGCAATTAATCTGTTTAATTTGTGGGGTTCTATGGAAGTGTTCTGTTGATAGCCCTTGCCCATCTGACCTGTTTATTTATCAATGTCTTTGACTATTATCTAATAGTAACTGGGGCAGGTTTTGATGTCTCTTACAAAAACATAGCCTACCATAAGAGATTTTGCAAATTCTCCTGTACTATGTCTTTGTTAAATTTCTCTTCTATTTTACTTACATCCTTCCAACCACTCTAGCCGACTTCATGATCTGGGGGAGGTTTCTTAAAAGATTTTTATGTCTTTATGCCTTTGCTTCCATTGCCCCTTTTTGGTCTTTTACAGTAGATCATTATAGATAATATTTCAAATTTTATGTTTTGCATTTTCTTCATTTGGGCAAAACTTCATATTTTTGAAGGATGTCTCTGGAAGGACTGTCTGTATCCTATGTTTTTGCAAACTATATATTCATATCCTCTCAGTTGTTCTTCTTGGGCTTCTACAGATTTTACACACACAAAAAAATTATTGAAATGTTGTTTTTCTCCTTTGCTGTGTCTAGGACATTGTTTTCTGTCCTTTCCAATTTCCCATTTAATAAAAATTTTCTAGCTCTACTTTTCTTTAGAGATACAAAAATTACCTAGGGAAATAATTTTGAATTGTGCTGCTTCAGAATTATCTTCCTTCCCAAAATCTTGAATTTAAAACCTCAGATAAAACTCCACCTCAAAGGATTTAAAATCTGAGTACAATCTCTTGATTTGATACGTTGCCTACTTCCTTTGAGGTTCAGATAAAGCCTATCACTCTAAACAGAATTGTTCTGTTCTAAAGGCATAAATCCCTTGGTCTTGATTTTCTCATCCACAAGATGAAATTCTGTCCCTCTGTTTCTTCTTGCATTTTTTGCATGCAATATGGAAAGCACTTGAGAGAATCCCACTGCAGAGATGGAATATTACTTATACAAGTTTTGAAATCTTTTTCTGGAAAGTGTTCACGCTTTCCCCATCTCTTCATATACTCATTTGAATAAAGGATAGCAATAACACCATTTCAGAATAATACAACCCCCTTTTCTTTTCTTTCTATAACTACAACTCTTAAAATTTACTGTTGCAGTTCTAGCACATAAAATTCATGTTTGAGACCTTAACTTTAAAAAAAAATAGCTTTAAAAGTCAGTGTGTGCTATCCAGTTTAAAAATGTTTTGACTACTATAAGGCATCAGTAATTGCTTTCTGCCTTCAACCAATGACATGCATTCACAGTATGCTCTTACAGAGCAACTCAGTGGTTGTATAATGAATGGGTTTTGTTTCTTTTATGGGCAGCCCTTACTTTCACCTGTGCCTTGAAGCACGATAATTTCTTCACACTTTGTGCTTTTCTAAAACCCATCATAATTTTCCTCCTTCTGTTCACATTTGCTACTGCATATATTTCCTATTTTTCATAGTTTTAGTTTATTAAAAAATAATCCCTTTGCCCCAGGCTGCTCAAATTTATGCTATTATCTTTTCAGGGCCTTTTCAGAGAAACTGGTCGAGACTGAAGTGGTAGCAAGGCATTGGAACTCTGAATTTGGCTTTGTATCAAAACACTGCATACAAATGACTGTTTAAAGAGAGCTGTGTGATCCAAGTGACAAACCCTTGAAACTTGTTATGCAAGGCTGACAGCTGTGCCATTTAAGACAGATGTTTGCAAGTAAGATTCTTCATGCAGGTGAGGGCTGGGAACAGATTAAGAGATTTCTTATAAACTGGAAGTAAAACCTTTAAGTATGATAATTTTCTATCTCATATTTGGATAGAACTTTGCTACAGAAGAGGTGGAGCAAAATCAGGGCTGGCAAATATAAGTTGAGGGAACAACTGTGCCAGCTATGATTTTAATACTATTTTGTCTAATAGTGAAGAACACAGTTAAGAGATTTTGTAGACTAGAAAAATCTTGGGCATGTTTGCTCCAAATGAACCTCCTGCTTTATATTCATATCACATACCAAAAACTGTCAAGGTCAAATTGCTAATATCTGACTCTTGAACTTAAAACACAAATATAATAATAACAAGGATCTTGGCTTTCATAAAACAAGACACACATCTATCTTCTTATGATATTACAAAATTTACTTAAATTATGACAAAAATGAGATCAAATTACTCTGAAATTACTTCAGATGACTGAAATTGAGCTGTTCTTATGTTTGACAAACCTAAATTTGAAAGGTTATTATTATTTTATAGTAGACTGAGAAGGCATATAAAATACAAGTTTATATCATTCTTCCTTTGGCTGGATTTGGAGCTCAAAATTAATTTGTTTTACCCGCTGTTCAATATTTTTAATATATACATTTTTTAATGGAAGTGCTAGATTTTTATTACAAAGCAAGTTTACTTTTCTGCTTATCATATTTACAGTCTGTCAATGGAAGGCAACTTCCTTATGGAAGAGGAGCTAATGGGATCAAAAACAGCAACAGAAAAATCTTCACAGGGTAAATAAAATACAGCTTTCTGAATAAACAAGCAATTAATTTGTTGTTGCCAAAAATTTTTTAAAGTATTCAGATTAAAAATACTTGGATGAAGTAGAAAAGAAAGGAAAAGACCATGTAAAAACAAACAAACCCCAAACATGCCCCCAGACAACTGCAAATAAGAAATCCAGGTTTTCCCTATGTCCAAGGCCTAGTCTAACATTTTGGATTTTCCTAGCTTTTTATCTCCAACTGGATAGCAGCTTTCACAAATATAGCTGGCACTAGTTTCATGATGTCAGAACTTTTATCATTCTGGCAGTGTAGGTAAGATCTCTTTTAAATCACAACTTCAGGACAAGAATTTGATTTTAGATACAGAAAAGATAAACCTAAAACTTTATCTCTACACACTCAGAAATAGCTAAAAACACTTTTATTGATTGAATTTTTCTCCCTCTTCTGGCAGAAGAAATAGAGCAATTGAGAAACACCAAAAAAAAAGTCCTCAGTAAGAGAGGACCCACATTTGCTGGTTTTTTTACAAGTTCTTCAAGAGGGATAGGCAGGGTGGAAGAGGCAGAGGCATTGCCATTGAATGTAATGGAAGGGTTAGAATGTCTTGCATATTTGGCAATAACACAGTTGGCAAGGGCACTATTGGGAACATCTGGATAAGAATCAAGGTGCAAATAATTAATCTGGATGTCATTGTGGGAGTCTACTATAGACCACCTGGCCAGGACAATGGCACTGATGAATTTTCTTTGATGAAATACGAGAGCCTTCCAGGTCAGCTGCCTTGTCCTTATGGGGTTTTGTAATGTGTTTGTTAATTATATGCTTTAGCTGTCCCCCAAACTGTTTGCTCCAAGTTATCCTCACCTTCTCCCAGCTGTCTGTCATTCCTTATGAACTGCCATAGGGTTGCCACTCCAAGTTGTGTACCTACTTCCAGTTCTAGAATGTTCCCTTCTTCTCAATGCCCCATTGATTTGTTTAAGCTGTTCCCTCCCCTTGTGTTCCCTCATTGGTTTATGTATTATACACCCCACCTTGTGTCCCTCCCCCACGTAATCCTGATTGGATAAAGATTGTATCCTCCCCTTGGGACCTCTCCCACACATAAGCCTTTGCACAGCAATGCAAGGGGTCTTTCATCCCTGATCCTGTCATGGAATAAACCTGTTTGGGAACCACACAAGAGACCCCTCTCTGATCTTTGCCTTGGTCCTTGGCACTGTATCACCAAGGTGTCATAGAGAGCAGCACTGCTGCTGAGGGAGCAGCCCTGCTCTGCCTTTACCCGGACTGATCCTGCCCTGGGATAGGCCACACTCGGCACGGGCCAAGAAGGGGCTAGCTGGAAATCTCTGTCACCATGTCAATGGGGGAATTCAGCTTGCTAGAACTAAACTGGGAGAATCACACAGCTGGTACAGCCTGAGCCAGATGGTTCCTAAAGACCTGGGTGATAACTTTATGGAACAAGTCTGTCCTAAGGTGACTTTGTGATGCTTGTACCCCCAGTAGTCTGCTCTGTTTCTGTTGGATATTGTGCTCAGTACATTTAAGACTGGTTCCAAGAGCGAAGGGGGAGAAAGAGAAGCATGGAGTTTGTTTTCAGAAACAGCTCTCCTCTACATTCTGCTCCTGGCCTGTGGTGTCTGCAGCATGGACAGACAGCAGGACAGAGATCTCCTCTGCTATTAGTTAGTTTTTTGCTAGCTGAGGCAAAGTTCCCTGGACTGGGTCTTTTTTTTCT
>VWYE01012087.1:344555-379674 GCA_013398995.1 Alaudala cheleensis | reverse complement strand
AAAAAAAAAAAAAAAAACACAACAAAAAAAACCACTACAAACACAATCCAGAAGCCCAAAACAGACTACACACATCCCTCCTCCCAAAACAAACCAATGAGCTCAGGCCTTTAAAAATGAAATTCAACTGAAATGCTTAGACTTATTTCCTTTATTTCCTTTTTTCCCCCTAGCCCTTATTCTCCCTTCAATTTATATTACTAAAGATATTTGAGCTTCAAATCATAATCATTGTCACCATACAGTTCATCTAATCAGGCTGTGTCTTGCCCCACTGCATACAAAAATCTTCTTTTGAGCATCACTGATGGATCTGGAAGCAGCAGTAACATCACAGTCAAGGAATTATGGCCAAAGTTCAGGCAGGATGCAAGACCAGAAATTATCCACAAATGGATAGGAATGCTTAGGAATGCAAATCTCATTGAGAAAGAAAAATCAAACCATGAAAATGCAGATGTATATCTTCAGAGATTACTTTATGGCTCATTGTACAGTACAGCTTGACCATTACTATTCTGTCTTTATCCTAATTGAGAAAAATACAGGTTGTGTCCAATCCATGGCCAGCTTTAGTCCTCACATTGACTCTTTAAAGAAGATCTAAGTCATTAATTTAAATACTAGTATTTCAATACTAGTAGTTCATCTATTTTCAAATAACGAAGCTTTTAAATCAGGATTTACAAATGTTATCTTGAAAAGAAGCTTAGCTAAGCTAAGGAATCAAGAGCATCAATACAGAAGTTGTTCAAATGTCCAATTCGGTTCAATTAAATTAATTTACTTTTGTTTGTACACAAGCCCTTTATCTAACATGCTATCTGTCACCACATGAAGGAAATGCCAACCAAAATTACTTTCCCAGGGACACACACAGGCAGAGGTTGTACTGATTGCCACCATCACAAGGCTGGACAGCCAACCATTCCACCCTCCCTGTGAGATGGCATTAGAGGTTCTTGGCATTAAAGGACCATGAGGAGAGAAAGCCAGGCTCTGGGAAGGGTTTATGCAGGGACAGACATACACTCCTGGAGTGTATGGAAACTGTTCTGCAAACCAGAGCTCTTACTGCAGCAGACAGGAAGAATTCACAAAACCCTAGGAATGGAAGTAGTGGCCATCTAAACTTTACTAATCTTAGACAAAGTAATATATCCATAGCACTGTCAAAGCTATGACAATTGTTTCATTTTTGCCTTGAAAGGAGGAAGGTGTTCTTAAGATGCTATTGTGCCACAATTGTTACCAGGTAAAGTGGTAACCATAAGGGTGGTAACATTTTATGCTGCCTCACTGAAATGGTCAGTTTGTCATAAACTGTATCTTGCATATTAGAGTAAAGGAAGGGACTAAAAATAACAATTAGAAATAGAGCTGGCATGAAAATTTTTTCATAAAGTTACTTCTGCACAATTTTCTCTTTTTTAAAAATCATGGCTATAAATAAGCTAGCAGAAAAACAAAAACATGTAGCACAATCTATTTGTTTTTCACTGATAAACATCAGATGCCCATGAAGGAGCAAGAGAATAGATGATGTTATCCTTGCATAATCTCCAAGACTCCAGCAACTTCCAGGTCAGGAACAACATAAGCCTGAGTAACGTTCTGGTGTAGAAAGTGCCTCTGATGCATTTGTTTATCATAAATTAAGTCACCTGAAGTTTGAATAAAGTGTATCAGCTAGAAAATTATAGATATATTCATGCTTTTCAAATAAATATATTTTTACTTCAAAGAAACAATAACCACAGGTAATAAATTAAGTCCCTATTTACATTCCAAGGTATAAATGTTTCTTTTACTACAGTGTTTATAACTTTAAAATGCAGAGAAGAACAAAACATAAATGCCAACAATTTCAATTTCTAGATGATAAAGATAACTGCTATATTTCATTTGCAAATGCTTTGTCTGTATTGAAGAAAGAAAACAAAATTATCTTGGCTTTATTTTAATATAGCAATGTATTGGCTATTGTTATTATATTTTATTATTTACTATATAGGATGTAATTATAATATTATTATATTGTTATTATCTTTTCCATTTATATCACAAACTGCTGAGAAAAACTGCCTAGAAAAAAAAAGTGCAAGGATAAACATGTAAGATTATATCACCCTCATCAAAAAGTTATTTCTTGGAGCAGAACTAAAGTAATTTTTTTCTATTTCTTCTTAGGGGCTAAAATGAAATAAGAGAAGAAAAGTATTGGTTAAAAAGAAAAAATGAGTGGTAAAATAAATGTTAGATTATGTTTTTTTCTACAGATTCAAATAATCACCACTCTCTTCTATGCAATTTAGATAAATATATGTCATGCTGCATTGTAAGCTATTTGAATGTAAAGAGACAGAACTGTAAAAATGTTCTCTCTAAGATTATTGGTAAGACATGGTCTGAGTAATACAGTAGAGGTAGTAAGAGAGGTAGAAAATACTGCCAATGGTAAGTCATTACATTTGTCTGTCTGAAAGGCTTTTGGAATACATCATGCCTTTTTCTCCCTAAAAAAAGATGTCTGCTTGCTCAATGAAGAGTGAAGAGGAGAATGCACTGAGGATTTGATATTTGTCTTTGAAGAAACTTAATATTCCTCATGAGACTGCTTCTATCTTTGATCTCTCTTTGCAAGAATTTTCTCATGATTGAAACGAGATAAAATCAGCAATGTGCCACCTTGAGAACAGCAAAACGCCCACACTCAATTACTGTAAAAGTCTTAACCAGATGTCTAACAAACTCTGGAATCTAACAATAAGAAATAGGAAAGCCTATCTCTCAGCTTGGTGGATTTCAAGTGACCATGACAAAAATAAGCCAACAATTCAGGAATTAATACTCACACTTTTGAGCATTTTTTATAACTCCACAAACAGACAGATCAAAGCCAGAAAATACAAGCTAACAATACTGAGTTAACAAGTTTAAATGAAACTATTATGCTGACAGAAACAGGCAAAACATACCTGAAAGATGACACAAATTAAAACATGTATTGATGCCTTAGAAGACCAACATTGTAGTGCAGGTCTACAAAGTGTTGAGCACATCGTGATCCAATTAAGACAACAGACAAACGAATAAACCAAACCACACGAAGCATAGAAGATAATCTTTCTAATGTAGCAGTCTTCATTCTGCTCTACTTGTTTTGTTGATGAATTTAAGTATGAAGCAGTAGGAGAAACACTTTGTTTGGATAATAAATGCCAAAATCACATTTTTATTTTTAAAAAAATAATGACCAATGTCTAAGTGTTAATATGAGACATGACCACTCATGAACCACAGAAGAAAAAAGCTAATAGGGAGATCATGTATGGCTCAATATGTTTTTAGCTGTACTTCTCACAACCTTGCTAAATGTCAGCAAACAAACAAGAACTTCAGAAGCAAACAGCTTTTTCTTTACCTCAAAGAGAGAAAATACAGCACAATTGAAATCCTTACAAGCCTTAGAGGTTCTTTTACTAACAGATGATTTAATGCAATCTATTAAAAAATCTAAAGATTTATTTAATTTCAGCCATATGTACTTAATTGGAAAGTCTTTGAAGACTATAAAAATTTTATGCACATGAAATTTTCTAAAAGCATCCCAATATATTCTCCCTTTCTCTATTTCTGATTTAAAACAGCTTACATCACTACAAAATTTAAAGTTATAATTTCGATCAAACTCAATTACGTGCATAATCCAAATGATTGTGTGGAATTAATTGTCATTTAATGGATGAGTTTCACTCTTAAAATATCAAAGTTTGATTAAAATGTTTCCACATTGAAGACTCCATGGCAATCTTAATAACTAATATTGTGATTGGCAGCACTCAAATTCTTTAAAAAAGCTACCTTCCTCAGCTATCCAAGTTTGTTTTGCTTCAGTGTTTGGTACTTTAGTGCTGTGCCACTTTCAGTCTTCTCTAATCCATTTGATTGAACTCCTTGGGTCTTGTCATGTCAGGTCATTTTGCCCAAGTATTTTCTAATTTTTCATTATCCTTGAACTTAAGTCTGCATAATTCAAAACAGCACTCCACTAACTCACTCGCAAATTGAAAGACAAATTGAGTAGGAGGATTGGCCTTGTTACAAATTCAATCTTAGAAGACTATAATATGGTCTGCATCTAGATCATTCTTCAAGTACTTTCACACAAAGTAGCCATGTATTACATGAGGCCCAGAGAGCAAGTATTTTCCATTTTGGAGTAAAGATAAATGCAAGGCACCTGAACTGAGAGCTTAGGTCTCCTTGCTTCTGTGGACCAGACTATATGAGGTTATATAACACATTCAGTTTAAGCAAAATAAATCCTTATAATATTTAATAAGATAGAGCCCTAAATGATGAAGTATTTGTTATAAATACTTGTTTCAGATATTGGTCCAAACATGGAGTTTTATACCATAGTTTTATTTCAACAGACCTATGGCATTTTGAATTATGAAATGTGGACAGGGCATCAGTTTCACACTTTTGTCATCTAAAAACAATATTTGTATCAATGCAATAAAAGCTCCATGTTCTTTTGTAATATTGTATTATGACAGGATTAAAAACTCTACTTGAAATACATTTAGATTCCTACACAAGTCAGCAACTCCTTAAAAATGCATAAAGTTCAGAAATTATATTACGGACCTTTGTCTAAGCACAAAATCCGTAGTCTACTATTCTAATCTCCTGTTTTGCCTGATTACATAGCTTCTTAGTACGTTTGCATTGTCTGATTGATATTGTAAGTAGTAAAACATGCTTCTGCAGCAAATTAAGTATGCAGCAATATGTTTGCTACCAGCAGAAAAGTTGAACAGGGTTTGATGGTGAGATCATTCATCTGTACATGCATCTGGAAAGATGTACAAGCTCAAGAAGTGGAAAGAAACGGTGCAGGCTTCATGGGTCAAATTAGAATGAGGATAAAGTGACAGGGACAGACTTCTGCACATCAGTACCCCAGAACAGGTGGCCTTTGGCTGCAGAGTTTCCATCACAGACCAAGTAAAATAAAGCCTCAGAGTCTGTGACCCAAACACAGGAGCTGTCATTCTCCTTCTTGTGAGTATTGCTTCTTCTCCTTTCATTAATATGGTTTCCAATAAAAGCACACTCAAGCCAGGATTGCAAATGGAGGACCATAAGAAAAATGTATTTCAGCAGCTCTGTGATTTAATTTAGCTTTGATAGACTCGAAGTGTAAGATTCAAACCATACAAAAACATCACCTCACAAGGAAAAACAAAAAACAACAAATGAAGAAACAATTTCTCACAGCCCTTCCTGGCATTTTTACAGCCACTTTCAGCACTAAGAACAGGACAGACAAGCGTAACATATCGAAATACATCAAGAATTGTCCCACTTTGTAAACCAACAAGGCATATCTCAAGGTATGTTACAAACAGTCTCACTGGGAATCTCAGAGAACAACGATAAGGTCACAAAGAGATCAGCCACAGGTTATTTTTTAAAGCCTCAGACCACTTCACAGAGTGCCATTGCATCCTTTAAAGAATGTTTGCATTCATTTTTGTTCCTCTGCTCCAAGAAACATGGAATGCCAACTCTAAATTGTCTAAGAGGCTATTGAGTTTTCAGCTGAGAAAACTAAAAATTAGTGTATTGACAAAGCATGAATGAAATAGCAATTTAAGATTAAACAGAATATGAATTCTTAAGGCATTGACAATTTTTTTTATTTTTTGAAATAAATATGTAATAAACATGTAATAGCAGCTGTGTAGGTGTTCATTCTCTTCCATATAAGTCTCTCTCCTCAGCCTGAGAGGTTGACAAAGTCCTGCAACATTTTTCAGATTAATACAGTTTCTAAAATGATAGGATGACCACTTGCCACACTACAATGAAATAATGTGCATGCCACTAACCAGACTTAGACAAACCACTTAGATTCCCCCTAAGAGTTACAAAACTATTTAAGACAGTGGAGCTGTCCTATAGCTCACAGTTATGAAATGCTGTGCCTATTTTCTTCCTTCAAAGATATTAATATGATAATTAAATTGAGAAGGTTCACTGCATAGATAAAACAAACTCTCACATTATTCAAATAAATTAGAAATTCTCCCTGAAATCATAGTATCCCCCCAAAAATATAAATCCGTATATTTTATCAGGGTAATTATTAATAAATTCTGCTGTGCATTACCATGAATTCTTGAGATTAGAAAGTCATTGCTTGTATTACTACCATAAAGTCTGAGAAAGAAATACTATTTGAGAGATTCTGCATTAAAAAAAATAAATAACTATAAAATCTCAACGCCAGAAATATCAATCTATATACCTTAGTATATTTAGTATACAAATAATTTCACAGACAGAATGTGGTTAGCATCAGCTGCTCTTCATTCTAGAGAACAACATTCTATAAATGGGAAGCATACACAGCTACAGTTTTATTAGTTTTTTAAAAAATAATTTGAGGAAATCCTTTGGCCTCCCTAATTTCTAATTTTAACCCCTTCAAGCCCAAATCTGTGCCCACACCTTTACTCGTTTTTGTGCCATCGCTGATAATACAGTTATTCTGCATGCAATTCCTTGATAAAGAAGCCAATTGTGTTGTTTGATATTGTTACAGTAATGAGTTTCAGCTCTGAGAAACGAGTACTCACAAGCAAAACATTTATTTTTTTACCCGGCTGGATTTTGTGTGAGTGGAATCATCAAATGCTCCACGTGCTAACACAGTGAATCCATGCTTTTTCAGGGAAACTCAGGGTGGGGAAATAAAAAAAAATAATAATAATAAAAAAAAAAAAGCCAGGTAAGATGGGAGATGAGAGAACCTCTACAAGGAAGAAAAATCCAGCAAGTTTCTGCCATTTCACTTGTCTTCATTTACAGAAATGCCTCATTTTAAACCAAGATTCATGGACAGCATGGCATGCCAAAAAAGAGATTAGTCAAATAACTTACAAAGAAATAAAAAGACATTAATTTTTTGTATTACAAACAGATTTACTCCTAATGTTCCTGCTACTTGAGTAAAATTTTTCCCAATAAAAAAATACTGCTGCAAAGAATTGAAAAGAAGACCTAAAACAGTAACATGTCAAACAGGAAGGTGGAGGATAGACAGCCTCTAAATTAATATAGATTAGAGCAATGTTCCCAGGCCATATTTTATAACAACTCTAAAAGATAAGTTAAAAGTAAAAGTAACATGCATTTCTATTTGAAATGTCTTCATCTGTGATTACTCGCACTTTGCAGGCAGCTTGACTTCAAAAGAAAAAAATATGTATGAACTATTTAATATTTGTTTATGAATTAGGAATAGCTAAATGCCTTGCTTTTTTTCTATTAAAGCGCATTTGTGTCAGGCTGAAGCAGTCACCACAAAAATACCACCAGCTCTAATAAAAATAAAATAAAAACTTTAAAAGCTGAACTATACATCTGAAACAATAAAGGAAATGAAGCTAAGTCTCCACTTTCTAAATCATTATGTATCATTTAAAACTTTTCATAATTTTTGAAGGCTTATCTAGGAACAGTTTTCATAGAATCCTATGCTGGTTTGTGTTAGAAGAGACCATTAAAGGTCATTGAGCTCAATCCCCCTGCCATGGGCAGGGACACTAGATCAGGTTACTGAGAGACCAGTCCAGTCTGATCATGAAGGATCCCAGGGATGGGATATTCACCACCTCTTTGGATAACCTCTTACAGAGTTTCACTGTCCTCACCGTAAAAAAAACATCTTCTGTTTTGCCTAAAGAAAACATTTTTACACTTGCTGGAGTTTGCATTTGGTGGTGAGAGGTGCAGAACTATAGCAAATGCCCTCTTTATTTCTGGTGTGCTACACAAGCTGGCAAATGCATCATGCTTAAATGGGACTCAGTAAATTATATTCCAATTGGTAATAGTTGAGATTCTTCACAGTATGTAATGCAAAAGTCACTAGACCTGTGGGAAGGTATGTGAGATCACTTAACCTAAATATCAATTAATATTTGGGCATATAAAAAAACCCACACACTTTAGCAGGAATATTACAGATTTGAGGCATTTCACTCCCGTCTTGTACGAGTTTGCACAGACCTGACTAATCAATCATTTCCAAGAGCACTAGCTGAAAGCACCCACTATCTTGAGTATCAATTTCAACTCCAGAAAGGGTGAAAAGAAGGTTTGCTCAGGTCAGCTATGCACAGACTATATAATTTAACTATACTCTCAATATTCTAAACCAAATTTGCAATCCTCTGCTGTAGTATCTGTTGGGAGACCTAAGTGGTACTTGAAGCAATCTTGTCATATTAGGGAGAATTGAATAGAAGTGACTCCCTGAATCTAAATAGGTACTCATCAGCAAGTCACCACCCTTTTTAGGAAGAAAAATGTGTTTAAATTTAAGCTGACCATTTAAGTGCAAAGCACTGATGTGATGAAGTGTACCTGAGCTGACTACTAATTTCTTCCTTTGCCCCTTACTTATATTTTAACTTTACTGTCATCTGCCCATCACACTTGAATAACAGCAGAATATTATTTATAAATTATTTAGAAATGTGTTGAGGAATCTAATCACTAGAAGGATCCACCTGACATCAGATAAGTTCAACCTACAAGTGAAAAATACAATATTGTTGAGTAACCATTGGGATATTTATTAAGGGACACATTTGGTTAATCTCAATTGAAGATTTGATTTCAGGTTGGATGACTGGGTCCAGTGCAAGACTACTAGAGCTTGTGTTATGAGGGTAGGATTGTCCTTAATGGTCCCTTCTACCCTTCAAAAACATGCTGTTTATACACAATGCTATTGCAAATATGTAATGTACGTGCCTTTAGCTACAAGCTTCTAATCATTGTATAACTGCAGCTGCTTCTCAGTAAATGCAAATACTCAATTCCAGATCAATTTTTGCAATAAATAACCTTACCTTCTGTAGACTCATTAGTCCAGTAAAAGTGCTTAAAAGGGGAGTAAGGTTTCTAAGTTATCAATGTCTGTTTTGAAATCCACTCACTTAGAGCTCTGAGCAAAACTCTAACTTTGTATTGGGAGACCAACTGGAATTAACAAAAACATTCCTCTGGAAACCTATACATACTGCCAAGGACAGTAACTCCACTTCACTTATTCTTAAGTGCAAAACAGTGGAATTAGAGGAACCAGCTGCCACCTAACAGCTGAAGAGGTTCTCTTGGCAAGACAGATGGCTTTGGCTTGCATCAGGTAAAATTCTAGGACAACAAAAGGCAGCACTGGAAGAAAAAGGCAGCTTTCAAAGAGATTAGAGAGACACCTCAAACAATTCTGTCTGGAATAGTCCGGCCAAGCATCTCACTAGAATATCACCTCTTTTACTTATGGCCCCAGGTTCACTTCCTTTACTGAAGTGTATCTTGATCTTTCATTCCGTTATCTAGATATTGAATGAGATCTGATTCAGGACATGCAAACAAATAACATCTATGCAGGTGAGTTAGCTGAGATTGGAAGGAACACAGTGAAAGGAAGTACTCTTCTTAATTGTACCTTTCTAATGCAATTATTCTGCCGTAGAAGATTAACGAGTGAGGAAGTTACAAAATGCTTATCATGTTAGTGCTGATTTTTCTTATATGCCCAACTGCAGGCAGTACCTCATTAAAACAGCAGAGCTGAATCAGACCTTGCTCATGAGTTTAGGATGGCTTAGCAACTGCTATAACTGTAAAATTAGAAGGAAGCTTGTTTTGTTGCAGCTGGCTTTTAGAAAACTGAGTTAAGTCCCTTGTATTTCTCTGTTTTAGAGGGAAGTGCAGATATTTCTCTGCACTTCAGTTTATGTGTGTACCACAAACAAAAACTTACTATCTTGGTAAGTTTTTAAATTGTCTCATTGAAGTTGTTTTGATGCAAGCTGCTTTAGTTTTCCTTTTCAGAACTAATGGTCCTTCATTAAATATAACAATACAGCATATTCTACAATAATTAGTTATATATATTCCTCTGCTAAATGACATTGGTAGAACTGTTATAATCAGCTGTGCTAATTTTCCAAATTACAGTAGAACTTAAGGCTTCTCATTTGTTTGGAATTACTAAACTAGATCATTTCAGCAGTTGCAGTGAAAAGGTTACAATGGAGCAACATAATTAAGCATACAGTAGATACATTACAGGGGTTTACACATACCAGGCATTAAATAAATAAATAAATCTATTTCCTATTTCCCCTCTCTACCTTCTTATATCCTTTAATTTCACCCGTTGAATAGGTGGGCAAAACTACAACCAATGCTAAAAGTTCCTTGATCTATTTCTGACTCAACTGTCTATGATCAAATAATTTTGTCTTCACATGCAAACAGAAGTACAGATAATTTAAATGGAAACATTGACAGAATTCAACCAGAAGTTCTTCACCTACAAACACACACTAAATCCTAGGAAAATAAAATATAATTTCTCTTCTAAAACATCTTACTTTATATTATTTTTTTAACAGAGGTACAAAGTGCTTCTTTACCAAAAGATAGCAAATACAAACTGGTTATCAGCACAAACAAGATAATCAAAGATTTCATTGTGTTCTTCCAATAAAAGAAACTTCTGTAATACTATAAATTGAATAATGAAACATTAGTTTTCAGCTACCTACCAGAATGCTACGAAGGAAAGACAGGAAAAAGTTCTCTTTATGTAGCTCCAAGGTTCCTATTTTGTATCTATGGCAGTTATGACCCTAAAACGTCATAAAGAATAATGTAAATGAAATTTTAATCTTAGAAGGCAATTTAACGACTTCAACTACCTTTCCATTTGTAATTCAGCTGACTATGAAATAAGTATGGCCTGTAGATATACAGCTGATACTAGTGGTAAGATCTCTAATGATGACAGTAATGGGAAATATCAATTTTACAATCTGGCTCCTATGATTCCTCTGATGTAATTCATTTCACGTCAAATTACTATCAAATTTTAATTTCTCTTCTATTGGCAACGTATTTTTCCTTATAGCTGAGTCTCACATATTTAAAAGAAGTCATAAAAAGTGCTTTTCTGTCCATTATTGAAAGGGTTGTGTAATCTCTTGGTATATCATCATCTGTAAAGTAGGTTTAAAACTCAATCAAAATGTAAATTAAGTCTAGACAATGCAGCTATATCTGCTACTCATGAACAAAAGGCAAAGCCAAGTTCAGCCAGAAGTGAGAATATTTGATTTTTAATTGAATTTGTAATAATTTTAATTGCCTTCACAAATAACATAGTAAACCAGTAGTGAATACAGCCAAATGCAAATACACCTGTTCAGTTTTCAGAACCAGTTCATAGTTTGGAGGAAAAAAGGTGGGATTGGAAAAAATAGCATTATCTCCCCAATTCCTAGTATTCCCTATTTCCTAAAGCCAATAAAAGGAATCCCTTAATAAATAATTACAGGGGAAGACAGAAATCTGAATCTCTTTGTGCTAGCAAGAGCAGAGACTTCTGCCACAGTATGTTACAATGACACCTGAAAAGAACAGGGATTATCTATTATTGAAGGTTTATCTTCAGTTTTGTGTCATTTTTTACAGAATCTCAACGATTTAACTTCATTCAAAGTTTGTAAGAAGATTGCTAATAAATGCCAAAACCTTTTTTTCCCTTTTTAAAAAATGGGGGAAATTTAAATATGAAGACAGGTAATAACATTAGTTTCTCACAAAAATTCATGCCATGATTACAGAAGGCTTCCATTTAATTCTTCATTCATGCTTTTCAGCAAGGACAAGGATCTGTGAGCAGAATAGGTTTAGCATAATCATGCCTAAGATATGTTTTATTCCCAAGGTGACTTGAAAAACATGAGCAAGAGTTAGGCTAAGATAAGCATTGGAACTAAGATAAGCTGAAGAAAGAAGGCTTTTTGCTGACGAAATTATTCCCTTTTATTAGCCAATCTGACCCAATTTACTTGCTGTTGATACTATTTGTAACCCCTCATTTTAGGTTTTCAAAATATCTGACTTTTTAAAAACCTTTCATTTTATAACATAGTACAATTACACCAAAACAGGGATGGGAAAAAAAGTTTAAAAAAAAAAAACAAAAACAACAAACCCCAGCCTTTTAAGGTTTAAACGGGAGAAAAGCAAAAACACACATCACTGTTATTTCCATGGAATTAACTATTTCATTTTTAAGGTTTTCTATAATATTCCTCACAAGGGCTAGGAACTAATGGACAGTAAGTTTTACATTGCAAATTCCTCATTTCCTGTTTCATAGGTATGGTTAATACTTGCAATTTAAGAAGAATACAGAGGGTGCCCACACCATCATATGTCTATTGAGGGATATAACTGTGATGTAAGGTGCTGATAGAGTCATGCAGCCCTTCCAGTGAGCCATAAAATACGTGAGAGTGGAGGTGGCAGACACTTTGGTTCTCATAGCAAAGGAGCTTTAGAGATCTCCTGTCCCTGCCTCTCCAGCTCTGTGTCACTGGGGTTTGTCTCATCATAGCTATACCAACACAACACAACCATCAGGACTACATTTCAAACCAGGTCACTGAAATGACTAAAGGCGCCTTTCTCACCTCACATGTGTTTTGTAGGGGGCTGTTTTATTCCAGTTAATTGCAGTGCAGTGCAGTGGCTTGCAGGCCTGGCTCCAAAAGCAGCTGACAGGACAGTAAATTACTGCCTAAGGAAAAGCTGGCTGAGGTGGGATCTAGCCCTCAACTCCCTTTATTGCTACTGCCAGCATTAAGTAACTTTGGATCATCTTAACCTTCTCCTGCTGCACAGGATGAGCAGATGCCTAACCTCTGCTTCAGAGGCAGGCTTTTAAAAGGCACTATGTTTTTTGACTGCCTAATTGGTTCTGCTTACAGACAGAAAACCTGAGTTATCTTTAAAAACAGGGTCTAACCAACCTCTCCCTTGCAATATTGGTCCCCCAAAACTGAGTATAGTTGGACAAGGATTTTGATGGGTTTCCAATAAAATTGAATGCATCAAAATTTTGCGCTATACCCTACATATTCTCTGCCCCATAAAATGAGGCCCAAATACTATTCCCTTTGGCCAGTGTGGAGCAAAAATAAAGCTGCAAAGTTCTATCTTCTGACATTTTTAAAATCCAACCACATTTCAGGTACTTCCTGGTCCAGAAGTAAGAACTATATTTTATAACCTACCTCCATTTATGTAAACAAAGTCTTTTTTCACACACCATTATTCAAGATGCTGTGTTCAAGAGGCTATGAATCATGACACCACACTTGGAAATGACTGCAGTGACCTTAAAGAACACAGATATTTTAGAAACTATTTTCAAGCAGTTGTGTAATAAATGTTTACAAGAGGCAAAGAGATCTTCTGATGGCTTTTATATACCACAATCTTAATACTATCAAATGTTATTACATCTCTTAAGTAAGTTCCCCCTTTAGAAAAGTGTTACTTTAAAATTCCAGTTTATCTGTCCATTATTGACTAAAGACTTCATTGGACCATGAGTCTTGTTATCACACACCAGGATAAAAGACTGAACTTTGACACCAAAGATATTCAAGAATTGCTAGCCGCAAAAATTATCTAGTGACAGCTTTGAAAACTTCAAGGCATCTGTATTTCATTTGTTTCCATAGGTTTTGCAGGAATAAGTACTTTTTGAAGTTCCAGGAACTGCCCAGCTCAGTCTGTAGGTGTCTGTGGGACTTTTGATAAAGAAACTTGTCTCCTGGGGAAGTAGTTACTTCTAAAAAATGGGCATAGGGTATTTTCAGAGTTTTGAAGCAAATGTCCAAGTTCAAACCTTTTTAGTATAACTCAGTATTCACAGAATATCAGAGATCATTTATTGAGCTATTCATTGCTTGAGCTTTTCTATGCATCAAAAACAAAAACAGACTGGCAATGAAATTAGTGTTCAAAAATGTTGATCCACTTTTTCCATTGGACAAATGGATAAAGAAGACATCTAAGAGGAACGTGTTCTTTTAAATCAAGATCTATGTCTTACCAAAAAACAGAATCTACAGGACAATTATTTGAACTACATTATGATAAAACTCCAATGTTATCAAAGTAGCACTTGTATAACAATTTTGTAGGCCAAGCTCAGGGAAATTGAGCTATTTATGCTTTTTGGGGTTACTTTTCTTTGTCTGTTGTACTTAAAGAAAGATTAAATTGCTTGCATGCAATAACCGCAGAGAAGCAGAAAACACTTAATGAAACATAAAATAAATTGGAATTATCTACAAAATATGTTTTGGTTTTACTTTAACTTTGTTTTCTGTTTAACTTGAGTTAAATAATTTTTTTTTTAATGTTAGCATGATAAGGTATACAGATGATAGCACTGATTTAATGTTCTAACATTTTATCTGCTGACAGACTAAAAATGAAAGATGGTTTTCAATATTTCTTGTTTACACAGTCTAGTAAAAGAAATACAATATTTGCTCTTAATGAGTCACTTCAGTGTTTAAAACATAATGAAATGCAGAGGTGCCAATGATGTCCCTTCTGCAGCTTGTATATACAAAGTGTTAGTATGAACAGCAGCAGAGACATATACCTTTAGGACAGGTACTAGTAAGACTAGAAACTGAAAAACATAATTTGAAAATAATGTTTCCATGTGTTGTAACATGCAAAGCTGAAAATGCCAGCAACCTATTACTATTATCAAATTTGTACATTAATTTTGTGCTTTGTACCTGCCTCAAGGGCAAAAGTACCTACCCAGTTATTCTTAAAATACAATTGGTGCAAGAAGGAAAGAATACAATACTACTGAAGTATAATATATTGGAGGACATGAGCCTACTTTTATGAAAAATGCACAATTTACCAACAAAAAGCAAACAAAGAATCAAAAGACAAAAGTAAGAAAAGAGAGAAAACCACAAAATGCAAAAATTATGTAGGGACTTATTAGTGAAAAACTGAAATAAATTTTTTTCCCTATTGGTAGCACATTCATTCTTTTTTCAACAGTTTATCTTACAAACTTGCAGATCAAAAACCTCAAAAGTTTTGATTAATAATTCTATCAAATAATTACTAAACAATTCAAAGACCTTGGCAATATTGAGTAGTAAATCAAATCATCAATATCTGGCATCATCAAATTGCAAATCCATGTAACCTAATGTAAAATAAATTTTAAAATTAAAAAAAATTAATTAATTAATATCTGCGGACTTTTCTCAGTTCTTGAAGACAACCACTGGCAAAAATATTTTGTGTGCATAAACTGTGACCCCTGAGTAAATTCATTATACTTAAATGAAAGTTAATTTTCACTGGAATTAGTGAATTGATTCACAAATATGGTATCAGGAATAGAATGAGGAAAAGGAAAATGTGTTCCACAATGCCGGAATTCAGCACACTGATATTACCATGATCATCTAAATTACCTACAATACCTGGTGCACTTATCTCTATACAGAAGGAACAGCAAAAGTGCCTTTTGTTCACTTGTTTTTTCTCATGGCTTATCTGGACCCTAAATTCCCATTACAGACAACAAAACTCCCAAGACTGATTTATGAGTTAGAAATATATACACATCAAAATTTGATAGACATAAGCAAAAAGTGTTTTTTAGTTTTGCATTATTCTGACTTGCAAAGAAATCACCAGCAACAACAGTGAATGGCCCACTGGTGCCTTCAAGTCTATTCCCTCATATTTAACATAAATAATGTTTAAAATAAATGGAATATAAATAGCTGAACATCTTTTCAAGACTGCAACCAGTTATGGCAAACAGAATTGAATTAATCTATTTCAGTTAGAAAGATAAAGAGCTGATATTAGACAACTTTAACAGCACAGAAGGCAGTGTAATGGAATGCACTAATGTGAAAACACCATGGCCTTCTTCTTTGGAAGGCTCCTGGAAAACCTCTCTTTCAAGTGGAAATATAGGTATGTCTGCCTGTGCTGCGGGACAGCAGCAGAAGCTAACAAATTCCTTTCCAACCCAGTGACTACAGCATAATTCTGTGAGCCAGTGAGATCCTGGGCAGATAAGTGCTCAGTGCAGTGGAAGTTCCCTACACATTAAGTACAGCCCAACAAATTCAGACAGCAAAATGAACAGTGTTCAACCTTAACACATTGGAGTTTTCTTTTCACCTTCCAGTCACACACAATTGCAGAGCCTTTCAAGAAAATAGTGCAAGCACTCAGTTACAGCAAGCAAAGGTCTGCTTCCAAGACTACCAAAAGAATAAAGGACAATACCTGGATGTTTATCCTGTTTTACCCTGGTTCATGACATAACTGTAAAAAAATACAATATGCAATCTGCAATAAATGTTTTTAGTATCTACAAGATAATGAAATATCAGAGAGTCATGGTACCATAGAATATGCTGAGTTGGAAGGGGCCCAAAAGGATCACCCCTGGTTCAACTCCTGACCCTGCATTACACTTCAACAGTCACATCTTGTGCCTGAGAGCAATGTCCAAACACTTCTTGATCTCTGTCAGGCTTGGTGCTGTGGCCACTTCTGTGGGGAGCCTGTTGAGTGCCCAGCCACCATCTGGGGGAAGAACATTTTCCTGTTATCAAACCTAAGCCTCCTCTGACACAGCTTCAGGCCATTCCCTCAGTCTTGTCACTGTAACCAGAGAGAAGAGGTCAGTGCCTGCCCCTTTGCTTCCCCTTGGGAGGACATTGAGGAGGTCTCCCCTCAGTCTCCTCCATATTGAAAAACCAACAGACCTCAGCTGCTCTTCCCAAAACTTCCCTTCCAGACCCTTCACCATCTTTACTGTCCTCCTTTGGATGCTCTCTAACACTTTATTGTCTTTCTTATATTGTACTGCCCAAAACTGCCCCCAGCACTCAAGGTGAGATGCATGCACACAACAGCACAATCCCGTCACAGTCCTTTAATCTGTCTTTAAAAGAGGGTGGACAAGGGAATGAGAGAAAACCATCCCCCCCACCCCACAAAAAGCCAACCACTATATGTCCTCCTGGATGACTGCATCCCTACTGCTTAGCTAAGCACAGGCATCCTTGTTGCACAGCTTTCAGAGGTAACAAGGAGTTTTCTTACTCCTGGTAGGGGTTATTTTCAAAGTTCAGACTGATCCTCTGCTCATACACTGCTTTTGGCAACAGTCTTTAACCCTTGCAGTCTAATATATATGTTGTATATGTTCTTTGAGATTCCACAAGTGTAGCCAAAAATTTAAGTCCATACTTTTCCTTTATATAAGCTCCAAATGAGCCACCTTTTTGTGAAGAGGTAGGTAAGTATGTTAATTAAGTAAAGATGCAATTGAATTATACTGACATAATAATCTGGTACAATTCCATAATTTTTGGGCATTGCATATTGCACTGCTTGTATTTACTCATTTCCCATTCTGCTGCCTACACCTAAGGTACTTTCTAGTTGACATGCAATCAGCACTTAACCCTTCATTCCACCCCTTTTTCTTTTTCCAGACATCTCAGTGCAATACTGAAATATACAGCAAAGGTCTGCCATGCAGGCTGCCAGCTGAGCAGAGCTGCACAGGAACAGGCTGGGTTTGCATGCTTAGTTAGAGCCTCCTTGTTACAGTCCAAGCATTACCCATAACTCACAGACTGTTCAAACAGCCTTGGCTCTCATTCCAGCCCTCTGATGAACAGGACATAGAAGTGAGTCAGCTGTCCTTTGGGAGGCTGAACACCCTGTATATGCTGTTCTTTGGATGGTGATTCACATCATCTGACATTTAATCACTGAAACCAAGCTCTGACCCAGCTAGTTACTGTGTCTCTTCCATTTCAGCACAAAATCCAAGAGTCTGATCTGTCTGGCCATGCAGCAAAGAGAGCAGAGCAGTATAAGCACAAGAGGGAGCAGTTATAACTAAAATACCTTAAACACCTTCTAAACCAGTCTAAAACTGTCTCAGAAAAGAGTGCAAGTGGCGCTGAAGGAGAGTATCTAAGAGCATAAATAACATCTACCACAATTTTGAAGGTGGCAGCCAAAACACCCCGCTTACCTGCCACTGTACTAAAAGGTTTGACCTTTCATTTCACCATTATTTTCTCAGCAGGAACTTTGTGGTTTTATGCTTTGAAACACTTAGGACTGAAACAGCAACAGAACAGATAAATAAATTACATCGAGATCAGAGTGCACAAGGTATTCCAGACATACTGTAGTGCCCTGGAGGAATCTTGCATTCAGAGTCCAAAAATCTACTCAAGGCTAAATCTGAAGAATCACTTATACCACACAAATGCTGCTGCTCCAGGGTTGTAAGAAACATAGCTAAGCAGGATCTTCAACCTCTATTACAAAAAAAAAAAAACTTGCAAGAAGTATGGGAGGAGTTTCCTAGTTTGAATCAACAAAAATTACTTATTTTGAGGGTGCTGCTTGTGGTGAAATTTGGTTTATCTTTCATTTTAAAGACAAAAATAAATATTTACTCTGAAATACCTAGGTCAGTACAATCTGTGACTCTCCACACAGTCTTTGTGGCCCTGCTGCACCAATCAATTCCAGTTCCTACCACTGAAGCTTTGCTCCTGGAAATTGGCATTCTGTAGTCCTGCTAAATGTTTTGAAAAAGAGGTGTAGGGTATTTTGTGGAGACTTCTTGTTGCTGTTGTTGTTGTTGGCTTGAGGTTTTTTGTTTTGTTGGTTTGGTTAGTTCATTGGTTGGTTGGTTTTTTATGATGTATGTGCTTGGCTGCTCTGATTTATCTGTGGTGTGACATTTGGGGAACAGCCACAGTTCAGCTGTTAGCAGCTTTATGCAACACTCACCACACTGTCCCCTTTGATGATACATGCTGCTAAATTTGACTGCAGATAAACCTAGAATGTTTAAAGAGCCTTTTTAGTGAGGGAAAGGCTCCACAGTTTTAAGCAGAGGATAGATGGAGCTGCCAACAGCTCCATTTGTATTTATTTCACCTGAAAGAAAGCAGGCTTCCTTTCTTCTGATAGGTAAGCTCCACATTTCTTTGGCAAAAAGACATGCTTTTCCAGATTATCCAGTGTTGCTTATCTACATATCTTTGTGGTTCTTTGAGATGTCTACAGAAGCTCTTTTGCCAAAAACCACAAAGCAAGATTAGTTTTTTTGTTCTCAGAATGCCAACTATACGTAAAAGATGTTCATCCTGTCCAAGGTCCTGCACAGAGTCTATGCAAAACATGACATCAAAGATTCAGGTTAACTGCAGTATTGCCCCTCATACAAAATCATTGAAAAGGAAAGGTGCATTTTTGCACACAGAAGATGAAAGAGCAACACTCCTTAGTTTTTCATTAAGTAGCTGCAAAAAACCCAGACATTTGCCAGACTTGCTTTCAGTACTGAGACCTGCAAAGCAGAAATGCAGAACTATCCATTCATTTCAAAGTGGCCTGAAAGTAGTTCTGTGTTGGCAATTATATTTTGTAACTATTTAATTGTGTCACAGTAAAGTAACTAATATATTTTTATGCAACGGTGTATTGCATCATCTTTTTCTGAGCCGTTGCTCTGACAAGAAACTTCTCTGAAATTCCTGTAATCACTCTTTCTATTTCTATGCAACAGGAAAATATGTAGATTAGGTACCCAGATGTGGTGAACCAAAAAGCCATGTATTTAAGGGGAGCAAAAAGGAACACAGACACTTCAGTTAAGAAACACAACCACTACATTTCTGATGTTTTGTCCTGGACTTTGAGGACTCATGTACTTCTATATTCTAGTATAAGCCTCTAAAAGATCAAAATTTTAATCACACATGTTCAATATAATGCAGATCACACGAGCTTCATTACATCTGTGGTAAGAGAATTGTCTGATTATCTGATAACAATACTTCCTTCACACTTCAAACCACAATATGCTGATATAACACACATTAGGCATTTTCTGAATATTTAAGTTGCCTGGCACAAGGGAAAGTCCTGGGAGAAAAGCCTGCAATATCACGGAACACTCTATTTAGACATGGTTTTTGGGTTTTTTGGTGGGGGTTTTTGATGGGGTTTTTTTTGATTGCAATCTATTTTAGAAAAGTACATTGCTCATTAAAGTGTTTCCAGATGTTCCCTTCATCCTTGCCCTTTAAGAAAGTATTCTATATTCCTTTTGGATTAGGATGGTAGAGGATGTGTGTTCAGGGTCACTTCTGACATAATGAAGGCCACACAGCTGATTAGCACGCTTGCTGCTCTACACCCACGCTCTGCCAGTATCTGTCTGCTACATAACAGCCTGGAGTGCCTTGGAGCAGCAGGGAGCTGCCAGAGAAAAATCACCAGACAGGCCTCATGGGTGGCCAGAAGGAAAAGATAACTTGAAAATAAACAACTGAGAAGTATAGAGTAGTCGAAGATTGGACTAAATTCCAATTCTCACCTAGCAGAAATGAAGGGACACACATCCTGCAGAGATAATTTCTGGGGCGTTTTAAAGCTTCCCAGTAAATGCAAACACTCAAATCTGTAATCTTTTATTCTATTGCTACAGTTTCAATAGCTCTTAAAAGTGCAAATAGAGAAGACAACAAACTACACACTTTCACTTCTGCTACATGAAGTTAAAGTGAATACATTGGAAATAATCCATGATCTTACGAGCACACTCTGAGTTCACATGAGAGGCGTCTTTTCTGTCAAATGTGCATATTCTGAGCTGAATCATCACCATAGTAAAGGTTTTATATCCCATTCTGCCAAGATACAAGGTTGAATGAGTCAAGGAAGAACATTTTGTTGTGGATTGCTCCACTAGCTGAAAGTGAGAAAAAGATAAACTGAATGCTGGAGATTCTAGTGAAACATCTAAACCTCATTCAAGGAATGGATTGTTTGTGAATATTTTTATAGCAAAAGATTTAGTGGGTTTTGAATAAAATAAGTAAAGAGTTCCCACATAAAGTAGCTCTACTATTGAACAAATACATTAAAAATTACTTGATAAGGTAAAGTATGTAGACACAACCTGAAAGTATTTTTAATAACATTTCCTTTCTATTCATCCAGCTAATACAATACTATCTGTCAGGCATGAAAATTGCATACACTTTACATAAATACCTGTAGAAGATGTGAGTCTGCTGTTTAAATATGTCTCTACTTTTAACTCTTTCTTGAATCTGCCAGTCAAGGAGTACTGAAGTGACACATACATCACAATAAAACCCAAGACTAATGTATGTCACGGATGGAAAATAGAAATTCATATCAGCTGATAAGAAATGCTTGAGCATTTTGAAGATTTTGTTGAATTCTGAAGGAAATGTCAGTGCAAAGTAGAGAACACTTTCAATTGCAGCCTAAGGTTCCTGAATTTGAATGCTTTTAGATCTGAGTAACACAGTGACAGCCAAAGAGAAAAAATTTAGGCAAAAGAGAACTAGAAAGAACAAACAAGTCCATTTATAGAAAGACTTCAAACTTCAAGGCACTGAAATTAAGATTCATGTCCCTCACCACCATGATGAAGAGAAATCTTTCAGTAAACGGGAAGTTTCAGTGAACAGCAAGAATTTCAGTAGGATCAGTATTATCTGTGAATTCATATAAAATGCAGTCACTCAGGTTAAAGAAATGGGAGATATCATTTGATACTATCAGAGATTCGGCTTTTAGCAGTAAGATCCAAGTACATGAAGGCCCCATAGCACTTTAATAGACTACAACCACCTGTAAATATTTTTTTTTTTTAATTATTCACTGCCATTGTTTCAGCCCCTCAGATAATGAGTTTTTCAGGGACTAGACAGGATCATTATGTGTAATGTATTTCCTTGATGCTGAAGGTTTAGGGACATGCTAAGACAGAGGCACCCTGGTGTTATCCATCTCACCTCACTGTGACCAGAAGCAGGTCTAGTTGCCAGCTGCCTGTCTCCTCAAATATTAAACACTCCCTACTTGCTGATACTTCTTTAGTCACTTCCACCTTGGAACATACTCATTAAAAAATTATTTCTGACAATCTGACAAAATTAAACTGCATTATGATCTACTTACACTGAGATGACATACAAGTAAATGAAAATTTTTGTCTGCAGCATTCAAATCACTTCAGATGGCAGGTATTTGCCTTTATTTTCTTTCCTTTTTTTTTTTTTTGTACAACTACTTTGACAATTTTTGTTTTTAAAACTGGTATTTAAACACTCAAATTTAAATGGTCTGCAAAAAATACTTTCAAAAGTACCACCAAATGAGACCTTGAGCCAATAAAGGGATGGTTGCCACCTTAAGTAGAAGTGTAATCTCTCCTTCCTGCTTCCTGGAGACATACACAAGCAAAGCTAGCTTTCCTATCCAAACACAAAATACTGAGTTCATAACAGGAATTTTTTTGTCTTCATGACAAGATAACAGCTGCAGCACTATTATAATGCTTTGTCACTTCAGTCACCAACTTCAGATTGCAAGGCCTTTCCTTTCTACCCTGCAGAAAATGTGTTTACTTCCACCCCCACTCTGTACTAAAAGTACAGAGAATGACAGCCAGAGTTTTCTAGATTCCTTTTCTTAAAGGAGAGAAAGGTGGAGGGGAAAAGTGGTTCTCCACTCCCTGCAAAATAACCCCTGAGCTGGCTTTAATTTTTTTTCAAGTTCTTATGCTGCCATTTGAAACAATTCAAAGGGACTTTTTTTTTTTTTCATACTGCTACTCCTGTACCAAGCAAATGGCTCTTAGATAGAGCATGATAGAGCATTTCCAGAGGACTACCAAGTGCATGAGACAAGTTGGCACCTGACTTGAGGCCTGGGGGAAAGGAGTTCTGGTTGCTCCTTCATTCACCTATAGGCACATGGGGTTGCATAACCGCAGCTCCATCTGGTGTTAAGAGACTGACTCATGCTGACAGTGATTGTCAGAAATGGGTCCCCTCCAGCACCGTCTTTTTTTTCACTTGTTACTTCGGAAAGGAGGAAATGTGGTTAACTAGTAATTTAGGCAGCATCAAGTGCTTGAAAATGAGTGTCGAAAACCTTGTAAAAATTGTTACAGTTGTTAGTATTGTCAGGCTGCCTCAGAAGGTCCTTACTAATAAGGCAGAGCATTAGCAAACAAAACAGATACCCCAGTCTGGTGAAAAGACACAATGAGGGGTACATTTCATGTAGTATAAGCCTTTCTTAAAAATATTTCTCCTTCTCACGCTCTTATTCCACAAGTCTCCATCACATTTCTAAGGCAAAGATGAAACAGTCAAGGACAGCTCTATACAAGCTGCTTGACTGAGTCTGAAAGGCACTGCTGAGCAGTAACAAACAACACTGCATCCCCAGGATCCACAGGGAATTGGCTGATGTAGTTGCCAAGCACTTTCCACGATATTTGACAAATCATGGCAGTCAGGTGAAGTCCCCAGAGACTGGGGAAATGGAAACACTGTATCCATCTTCAGAAAGCAGTACCCTGGGAGGTACTGACCAGTCAGCCTCCCCTCTGTGCCTGGGATGATCACGGAACAGACCCTCTCAGAAACTGTGCTAGGGAGGACGGGGAGGTGATTTGGGACAGCCAGGATGGCTTCACCAGGGGCAAGTCCTGACCAATCCAGTGGCCTTCTATGATGCAGTGTCTGCATGAGACAAGGGAAGGGCTACAGATGTCATTTCTCTGGACTTCTGTTAAATCTTGGACGTGATTCCCCACGTGATTCTCTAAATTGGAGGGGGGAGGGGGGGAGCAGAAATGAATGAACTATTCAGTGGATGAGAAATTGGTAGAGGAAACCAGCTCAGTGTCTGTGTGGATATCAGTGACAAGTGGCACCATCAGGGGTTTGTCACAGGGGTTGGGACCAGCGCTTTTTAATTTCTTCATTAATGACATAGAGGGGTTGAGCACATCCTTTACAAGTTTTCAGATGACCCCAGGCTCACACCCCTGAAGGACAGGGTGCCATCCAGAAGGACCTGGACAAGCTCAAGAAGGAGGCCCATGTGAACATCAGGTGCAAGGTGCTGCACCTGAGTCAGAGCAACTCTGGTATCAGCACAGGCTGGGGGATGAACTGATCATGACCAGCCTTGCAAAACATGTCTTGGGGTACTGGTGGATGAAAAACTGGACCTGAGCCATCAGTCTGCGCTCGCAGAGGACCAGTAGGAAAGATGGGGATAGACTTTTTAATGGGGTCTGTTGTGATATGAAGAGGGGTAACAAATTTAAATTAAAAGAAGGTAGATTCAGTATAAATACATGGAAGAAAATGTTTATGGTGACGGTAGTGAAGTGGTGAAACAGGTTGCCCAGAAAGATGGTGGATGGCCCACCACTGACTGGGTCAGGGAATTCAAAGTCAAGGGTCATTCAGGGTCAGGCTGAAGGGGGCTCTAAGCAACATTAGCTAGATTAAGAAGACCTTGTCCATTTCAGAAGAATTGGACAAGATGACCTTTAAAACTTTTCTCAATCCAAACCTTTCTATGATTCTATGATCAGGAGCAGTAGGCCAGTCTCCTAAAATAGGCTGCTGTTTCAAAAACCTAATACAGTAGGACTGGTATGAAATTGAGGTGTTCATGTAGTAGAGAAACATGAACATGTCTGAATTCAAAGGGAAAAATGCTTGAAAGCCTCAATATCACAGTTATAATGTTAAATGATTGGAACAGGACCAATCATTAAACAATGGCAGCAAAATTAAAAATATATTTAAAAACAGCAAAACAGCAATCAGATGGAGAGTTGATAAGCATGAGCACACAGTGAAATTTGTGCAAGGTGATGTGGGAAAAATTATGGACCGTGTACTACTATTGCCTGTTGTCTCAGCTTGTTGTCTCACACAAGTCAAAATAATGTATTTATCATTGTTGTACAATTTAAAATGGACATTGAAGTGGACACCAAGGGTGGCACTTGCTAGCATAAATTACACACTGCAGCCTCTGGATGTACCTACCTGTCCTGAGTTGTTTTTTACCATGCATCTAACAGAACCTCTCAATGATTTTGTCAGTGGAAAGGATGGGTTATGGGGCACACACAATTCAGGCCAAGTAAGGTAGGTCAGGCTACCTTCACCAGGTGTTTAATCTTGCCCAACTCACTGCCTGAAGGAATATAAGATGCAGTTTTGCAATCCTTTTATTTGGAGGTAGACATCAGTACAGAGATCAGTACAGGAAACAAGATTTTGAGCAACACAATAGGAGTGTCTTCAGGTGGATCCAAAGGCCTACATTTGTATTCCATGACTACAGTCAAGTAACTCACTAGAAGCCTAACTTTGAAATGGCATGGGGTTGCATGGAGAGCTTTAATATTCTTGGTGGATTCTGCCACACAACATCACAGGAACAATTATGGGTCTTTTCAGTATTTTCAAGGTTGGAAACAATCCAGGAAAATAGATTCTGTATTTCTATGTTTCCTTCAACTCTCTCTTTCTCCCCACCATTTTTTTTCTTTTCTTTTCTTTTCTTTTCTTTTCTTTTCTTTTCTTTTCTTTCTTTCCCTAGCTTGGCATGGAAAAAGACAGGCTAAATAAGCATAAGAAAAAAATATGCCAGAGAAGAAAGACAAGAAGAAACAAATCTTCCTGAGCAGGAAGGGAGGAGAGATATGGGGCAAGGGGTGGGGGGGCGAAGACGGGGAGGAAGGAAGAGAGGGAGAGAGAGGGAGAAATCACATACCTTTCTGTCTGGTTCAGTACAGATTATGAATGTACTTTATTTCAATTAAGACTCTTCTTGAATGTTACCATCTAAGAAGAGGTAACATTTGTTTTACCAAAGAGGAGAAATTCAAATGCTGGGCCTGCAAAAGACCCATGCTAATTATTTTCCTCACAAGATGCTAAATTGGGGCCATTAAAAATGACTAAAGATTACAAGTATGCAGTTTTTCAGCTTGTTGAGGGTTAGATTTGTTTCTTTTTTATGTACAGATTATTTTCCCATAAGTTGCTAGGACATTAACTAGTGAGTACTCATGGATGCTTGACCAAAACAAAGAGGTGGCCAAAAGTCAGGAGGGGGAAGACAATGCGAGTTTTTGGGGGCAGGAAAGTGATGGGGCTGGGGGCAGCTAGCCCCATCTAGCTCTTGTCTCTTGCTCTTGTCTCTCGCTCTGGGAATTCAGGGAGAGAGGACACAGCCAGGCTGTTGCTTGCTGCAGGAGGTGTTCCCTGTCACCACCAACTCTAGTCCTGGGAAATCTACCACCATCTGCTCGTGTGCCTGGGGATTCTGAGCTCACCTCATCCTGCTGTTGGAGCAGGCCCAGCCCTGTCCCACTGCCACCGTTTCTCTGGCCCTGCTTGGAGGCTTTTGGCTTGACCTCGCACCTCCTGCTCAGCCAGGACATCCCTGCTGTTCCAGCCACCGCTGTGGAACTTCCCATCTACCTCATCCACCAGCCTGGGATCTTCCACCATTCCAGCTTGATGCCTCAGGGCCCTGCAAGGACACCCTTCGAGGTTCTTGGTTCTGTTTGTTATTAATGCTCTAGTTGTTGTTTGTTTTGCTTTGTTGTACATACTAGTAAAGAACTGTTACTCCTACCCCCATACCTCTACTTGAGAGACCTTTTATTTTCTAAATTATAATAATTTGGAGGAAGGGGGTTTGTATTCTCCATTCCAAGGGAGGCCCTGCCCCTCCCTGGCAGACACCTTGGTCTTTGAAACCAAGACACAACTGTTGCTTGTGGATGTCATGGGATAGCTTCTCCTCTTGAATCTTTTAGGAAGACATTTTTCATCTCCATGCCTGAATGATGTTAAAGTTATAAAGAACAAGGTGCTTATAAAATCATGGGAAGAATAAAGACACAAAAGCACAATGCAATTGTGTAGTTCTGTCTCATTTTCAACTAATTTTGCATTATTTAATAATGTCTGTCTCAAAATACTGATTTGTTTCAATTACTGTGATCATGAGAATCCATAAAAATATTTTTCTTGCTGTCTTGGTCAGGAGACAGGCAACGATTCTTTTTTTTTTTTTTCCAATTCCAAAACTTGTTATACTTCTGCAAGATGTTTTCTAACACAAGTATTTCTTCTGCAGCCACACAGTGGAAAAATCTCACTCTGCAACCAACCAGTTGGCGTGAAAATAGCTTGAAAATTGTGTAGAACAAGGTAACAAGAAGGGATGTACTTTAATAGTAACCTATACAACTGTAGTTGTATTTTTCTGATCAATAGCATTTCTTTTCAAAGTTGCAGAGCTTTCTGATTTCAGACAGCTTAGTGCTTCCTCCATTTTCTTGGCAAAGAGTGACTGAATGATTACTTCCTTTTACTGAGGAGAAATGAGTCTGAATTGGTGCCATTCCCTTCTTCACTGGCTTTTTCAGAAATTGAGATACTTCACCTTGACTTACTTAAAATCATTTCACAAGAAGGCTAAATTGCTAGAGCTAATTTTTGAAGTCTATATGATGTAATATACTTCTTGTCTGCAAAATTAATGTTTATTCTGCTGATTATGTCACTTCTTCAAATGTTATCTGCCTGGAAACCAACAGGATTTCTGCCCCTTCCCCATCCCTGAGGTCACCTGTTTCCCCCTCTCCCCCATACCAGCACCTTTGAAAATAGCCACCTTTTTTGGATGAGACAAGTAATTTCCAGATATATACTATGATTAATAAAAAGTTAGTTCCATTCTTCTTATTGTCCTGCTGTGCACATTTTTTGAAAGAGTGCACAGAGTTTTTTTATCCTTATTTATAAACAGTTTGATGTATTTATAGCCAAAATGATGCTGCATTGCAGTAAAGTTATAAAAAAGTGTCATCTTTCTTTTAATTTTGTAAATTCACAAACAATACATTTTTCTACATAATTTGAAAATACACAATCCTAATATAGACATCAACACAGAATGCTTACTTTGAATGTATTAAAATATACAAGTTATTAATCAAAACCAAAAAGCTGAACTAAAAGCAAGTGGCTGGTATATTTATCATGGTGAATATTCAGGAACAGTAGCATTGATTTTATAGAAGTCAAGAGAGCACTTGACACAGCACATTTGCAATCAGTATTCATAGGAAATATTTAATACTCTTGATCTAATGGATACAGAAAGATTACAGTTCTTCAGGCCCACTGAGCAAGAAAATAAGTCTTGCAATCACCAGGCTAGCAAGTCCACATTTGAAGCATGAAAATATTAATGAAGAGGCAGGGTAAAAAAAGGATGCCAGAAAAGACAGAAGCATAGATTTTAAACAAGTGTTGAAAGTCATCTCAATAATATTAAACACACATAAGAAGTGTTCCAGATAAGTCCTGGACTGCTGAATCCACTCATTCAAAGTGAGTTATTTTATAATACAGCAGAAAAATCAAAATTTACATAAAATTATTAGTAACACATGTAAACTGAAATAGAGAGATAGAAGAAATTTTCATATAAGCTATAAAATCTTCTAGGAATAAAAGGGGCGATAACCTGCATCTGTTATTTTACATTAACAAGGCTAACTTTTCCACTGCAGGGATCTCAACTAAATGAGATCTTTCTTCCCATCTTACCCGACTGACTAAAATACATTGTTGCATAAATATCATTATGTTAAAATATCAATGTTATCTCCTTCCAGCACTTTACTACCTCATCAACCTCGTTTTTATCCCATGTGCCTTATGGTCCATTGTGTAGAAGTACAACAACCACTATTTCAACACCCTGTAATGTCTAACTGTTTGCATCTATTACAGGTTGGCTGTTAAAAGAATGTCCAACAGGTTGCAGTAAGTTGACATCAGGTTGAAAGTTCTACATGATGAACTTTGATTATGTTACTTAAGTAGTATCCCTCAGAGTTTTCACAGAATCACAGAATCATTTAGGCTGGAAAAGGCATCTACAATGAAGTCCAAACTTTGCCTGACCACTGTGTCAAGTAAACCATGGCACTGAGTGCCACATCCAGTCATTGCTTGAACATCTCCACGGGTGGTGGCTCCACCACCTCCCTGGGCAGCGCCTTCCAAAGCTTAACAACTCTTTCTGTGAAGAAATTCTTCCTTGTGTCCTACCTGAACCTCCCCTGGTGCAGCTTGAGGAGGTTCTTGTCCTGCCATAAGTTGCCTGGGAGAAGAGATCAACCCTACCTGGGCACAGCCTCCTTTCAGGCAGTTGTGGAGAGTGATAAGGTCACACCTGAGCCTCCTTTTCTCCAGGATAAACACCCCCAGCTCCCTCAGCTGCTCCTCACAGCACTGGTGCTCCAGACCCTTCCCCAGCTCCACTGTCCTTCTCTGGACTCACTCCAGCCCCTCAGTGTCTTTCTTGCACTGAGGGCCCAGAACTGGACACAGCACTCGAGGTGTGGCCTCAGCAGTGCCCAGCACAGGGGGACAATCCCTGCCCTGCTCCTGCTGCCCACACTATTGCTGATCCAGGCCAGGATGCCACTGGCCTTCTTGGCCACCTGGGCACAGCCTGGCTCATGCTCAGCTGCTGGCACCAGCACCCCCAGGTCCTTTTCCACTGGGCAGCTTTCCAGCCACTCTGCCTCACCCAATTGCGCTGCTTGGGGGTTGTGACTGAAATGAAGGACCCAACACTTGGCTTGTTGAACTTAATATCCTTGATCTCAGTCTCAGGCTGAGTGATTCAGACTACTAGAACTTCCTTCTTAATCTTTGGGTAGAGCATTCAGTCAAAACTGAAAGTATATGAGGAAAAATCTGAATAATCATGTTCTCTCCCTTTTGCTGAAAACACTTTTGCCTTCTCTAGAGGGAGAAAAATAAGATTAATCTGCAAGCACTAGAAACCGTTAGAGGACTTCTTGTTCCTCTGTTACCAACTGCAATGGAAAAATAAAAGTATGGTCTTTATTCCTTAAGTCAGGCAAGTATTACCAGCAGTAAAATCATATGAATGTGGACTTAGAGTGTGTGATAAGAAAGTAACTTCACTTAAGCAGTTTCTCTACCACAACACATACATACAGTTATAAAATAGTTAGTAAACAACAATAATTGTTGTCACCACTTAAGGAGAAAATAACTTGATACTACTTACCAAGTGTTGTTTCATAGTACATAGATACCATTACTCTAGCTTAGAAATACATGCTTAAAATTGTCTCCTTCTATTTGAGTGGTTATCACACAAATAGGCTTACTAGTCATTTGGGAGGTTTCCTCCTGGTTTCAGCAGTTACCAAGCCTGCTGGCACAGAAACCCTTACTCCAGACAGGAGCAAACTGGGACAGAGCCTGCATCTGCAGCAGAAAGTCATCATCATAAACCACAGCCACATGCAAGCTCCTTATTCTCCCCTAGGAAATCTGCGCCCTAGAGCTGACTTGTTTGTTTGACATATGTCAGGTCAGATAAGAGGAACATCAGTAGACTTAACCCTCCAGTGCTGAGGACTAGACTAAAAATTCAGGGCTGTTTTACCATTATGTTAGCTAGCAGCTGCCTGAAGAAGGTTGTCATATTCATATGCAGGAGAAATTAAATAGAGTCTCAGAAGATAAGTCATGATTTTCATTTAGCTTAGCCACCCTTCAGAAGTACAATAGAAAACATTTCCTTTAAATAAAAATTTAGGAAAAGTATGTAAATATCATAAATATGAAAACAGTTTAGACAAAAAGTGATAACAAGACAGCTAAAACAAATCAATGTTAAATGTTACTACATATAAATAAACTAGTTGTACTCCTACATCTTTCTTCCTCATGCTATTATGTTGTCATTCCATTTTGGGGAGAAGTGGGGTGTTAGGGTTTTTGAGGAAGTAGGTGGATAAACGGTCACTTAATAAGAAAATTTTGTTATATGTCACTTGGCTTTAAGGTCTAATTCTGCATAGTTTTTCACATCTCTTATACTATCAAATAAAAGCTGTTTGGTGGCCTCTGGGAAATGTGTGGAATACCTAAATCCAGTTCATCATCCTCAGTTTTACAGTTGACACAAATTAGCTGACGGGCAAAATGCCAGCTAGTTTTCATTCCAGACACTGAAGGCAAAGTACTGAACAGAATTATAAATCTCTTTAAAATCTGTTCTTTGTCAAAGACCGGGGTTGGAGGGTGGGGATGAGGGAGACAGGGTATGTTTGTGTATGTGTAGTGAGACTTTGAAATTAAATTAAAAAAAAAAAAAAGAGAGAGAACTTGGAAACTAGTCCCTGACGCTTATATTTTCTTATGAGTTTAGCCATCTGAGTTGTTTGAGCTAAAGGTGATTGTCAACATCCCCAAAGCTTAGCTATTCTAATGCTACTTGTCCAGACAAACCTAGAGGCCACAAATATATAAAGAAGGTTGTATGAAAAATGAGAGCATACACAGGTTGCTACATGCATGGATTTTGAAACCAATTTTTAAGCTAGCTACTAACAAATTCATAAGGAAAAAACCAGACCTGTAGGTATTCATTGCAAGGACTTCTGCCCTTAGCAAGAATTTTATTGATTTTCAAGTAAATATGCCCACAAAGCTGATATCATAGGAACTATTTTAGGACACATGGAAAACAATTATACAGTTCCACCAACAATATGCCACAGGCATACTGCTATGGCAGCATATCTCAGCAACTGCTGTTATCATACCTGCTTAGAACACAGATTTTTCTTTTTTCAAGCATTTAACCCAAATGTATCTTAGCTGTTTTCTTACAAGTTTTGGGAAGAAATATGTATAGTAAATTTCAAAACTGTACATGTTTAATTGTATCCTAAATACAAGTGCAGAAAAAAGTAGCATTGGCATACATTTAGATTAATAAGCAGCATTAAATTCTATATTTTAATTAGTATAACTAATAACGTTACTTTCATCCATCAGAAATAAAGAGCCTGTTGTTCATACTGCATTCAAAATTCTAATTATATGAAGCAACTGGGAAGTTATTCTGCAACCCATAAAACACTAAAACACATGTTACTCTTAAAAATATATATATTCATTGTCCATTTTATTCGAGGACCCTCTGCTCTCCTGAAGATGATATCTCACTGAAACACATTATGAAGTGAAAGGATAGTCACATATTAAGGACTAGTTAATAGTGCCTGCAAAGCAACAGTCCTTTATTTATCAAGAGGTGGGGACAGTTTTATATTTAGAATTGGGAAAATGTACTCATTTATCATTTTACTTGTTTGGGCTTTTCTAGAATGAACCCAAAACAAGTCAGTTATTGGGAATACAAGCTTAATTTGCAATGCATATCTCTGCATCTGAAGCTGAGAGTCAGTGTCAGAGAAAGCAGTGTTCTGTGCATGCCCTCTTGTACTTCTCTGTAAATAGCTGCTTCAGGCAACTGTCAATTATAGGATACAGCAGTCAGCAGAGTTTTAGGGTGACTGAGACTTTTATGATTACCAGGTAGCACCGCTGACCCAGGAGAAAAGATGGAATGGACAAATGAGTAAAAAGTAATATAAGAAGGAAACAGCAGGAAAAAATTAATATTGATTACTTTTATTCCTGAAGTTCTTCATAGATTACACAAAATCACTTTTCACCATAAGCTGAACTACTAAAAACTGAACATACACTTGCACCACTAAAACTGGAAAACATTTGAAAAAGATTTTTCCTCCTCCAGAAGTTGACATTATCATTACCTAAGTGAAACTCCATAAAACACTTCAAGATTAAAGCTGAAGGTTTTCCACTCTGCCACAAATAAATTCTATAATTTCAAACTAATAGGATAAATGGAGAGTTTCAAAATATAACTTCACCATCTTTATCTAGATTAGCTTCCCTTATATTACAGTCACTCAACAGCAAAGGAAGTACCTTATATAGAATTGTTTGCTTTTTTGCTAACTCCTTTGTCAGCCATGAAAATATGCCATCAAATGTCATTGCACAAGTAACAATTCTTCGTCAAAGGGAAGAATGATGAAAGTCCAAAAAAATGCATGTTCAAGTGCAGAGACATCTAGAAATAGTTGGATTTGCCTATATTAGCCCAAAGTGCTTGTATCCATATGTGCATATCTTGTGGCTCTTACATTTAAACCTTTGATTCTTCACAACTATCCACACTAGAACAGAAGTATTTGATGTAATCTTTAATGGCTGAGAAGCACCTAATAGAGAATTTTCACATATCCTTGGTACTCATGTCCCTCTGACCATTGCCCTTCCGGACCATGCCAGGAAGAATGGGAACCACAAGTGCTTTGAGACAAGACAGACAATTAGAAGAAAATCAAAAGGCCAGCAGGTAGTTCAGGAGCCATTCAATATTGCACCATGTCAAGTCTGAAGTAATGAAAACACAAGAAGGTAGCCACCCCAACTGAGAGACCTTAGCTTACATGTTTTGTATTCAACCTAATGTTTTGTTGCAACATGACAGTGCTAATTGTTGGTTGATTAACAACTTTTTAGCTTATTTCTCCTTTACTTCTTAAACAGTGTTCCCTGGACTTATTACCACTCCAATGTTCCAAAGCAAAACAATATTTCTTAAAGGAGAATTAAGTAACAGGAACAAACTGTTCCATGCAAACAAGATCACATGTATGAAAACAAAGTAGTAAGAAAACAACCTCCACAATTTCTTCAGTTGAACTGAACTGAAACAATAGTAATTATTCAACATCAGGGGGAAAAAAAGGCTTTTCATGTTCATCTAGTAATCTTAAGAGTCACAATTCAAATCAATTTCACCAAGAGTTCAGCATGAAATGTGCTGGAAGGTGCTGGTTAGTAACTTCAATGTAATACAGAGGTGACAGCCAGAAACTTAGTACTAAACATAAAGACTTGTTCTATTAAGAAATTTTATTTATTCATTTAAATTTTTCACTTTAATGGCTCTGAATCTGTGTCTGATTCTGACAAGTTGAGCAGCTGATGATAACCTGTGTGGGCCAGACTTGCCCCAGACTATCTCCCATGTTCTTCTCTCAAAATCCAATATACACCAGCACCTTAGAAGCTCAAATATTTAATGAAATCTGAGCTGAGACTTCTGGGAAATAAATAAGTTACTTCCTCTGGCAATTCAATAGCTTCTATCTTTTCTTAGAGAAAACACATATGCCNTTTTATATTTTAAATTCCCAAAAATAGGCAATGGGATGTACTTGGAATTGGAGCTCCTCTGCTCTGATTCAAAATAGCTGACTTACAGGCTTTACGATGTCTTAAGTGACAAAAGTTCTCAGTGAAAGGGAGCAGCTAAAGACTATTCATGAAACTATGAGACTATTCAGTAAAATCCACTAATGAACATGATGACGTATTTCATGGTGCATTTCAGACCTCACAGTGATTTTATCTAGAAATACATGTTGTCCTACTGAATGAAAACAAGCACCAGATACAAGGATAAAAATGCAGCCTTTATCAAGCTAAATTCAAAAGTAATCAGAATTCTGTACATTTTCTGAATATATATATTAAAGCCATGGCACATCAACCGTGGAACTGAGTACAGCTATGCTTTCAGTGTTCTATGATTTCTTCTATTTTTTAAAAACAAATCAGTGTGATTCTTCTAATTCAACCTTCTTAATGGATTAAGTTTTCAGCATATAAATTAAATTCTTTATGTTTCAGATCTCTAATGAAGTTGCATTCTGAAGTTTCTTTCTGGTCTCACATTACAAAGTTTTACCACAAGAGAAGATTACCTTGGAAAGAAATATCACAAACTTTTATCTTTCCCATACTTGCAATGAGCTGAACAGTAATTTCTTCAAAAATATATATTATCATCTCAAACTGCTGGTATTCCATATTCAAATAATGAGCATAGGATTTGGATATTCAATCCAAATGTACTAACCAGTACAAGTTGAATGTTAACTTCAGTTCAAGCAGTTGTGTCTAGCACATAGAATTCATGAATAATCCAGCAAAAATATGTGAGTGAAATTTTTATTAATCCATATTCTTCCTGAGTTTTGCAAATATTCTCTCCTCCTTGCTACAAAATCATCACAGTGCTATGTCCAGGTAAGAAGGAGACAGATACAGATTTTAAAATAACTTATGTCTCTAGAATTCATTTGGAAAAGTTCTTTTTTTAATATATTATTGATTGATTTTTATCCACTTTCTCTTCCATCAATGACAATTCTTACAATAGTTCCTTTTTTCACAAATTAAAAAAAAAAAAAAAAACCAGAAAGTCTTTTTTTTTGTATTTTAATATT